>CM067527.1:13310000-13317500 GCA_034509925.1 Hirudinaria manillensis
TTCTCGTCTTTATTATTTGATTTATTTATCTTTTATTTATAATTATTTATAATATCGAATTATAATTTAATCAAATATTTTATAATAATTTTATATTATTTATTTATAATTATATTTAAAATTTATTTAATATAATATAATTTATTTATAATTTTATTTAATATAATATATTTATCTAATTATTTACTCCCATCACCAACAGCACTGCTGCCATGACCTTATCATGTCATGTTTAATTAATTATTTGACAGGAATTAACAGGAATTAGATGCACCCACTTTGTGAGTGTGTTGGGTACAGGTGTATGTTGTTGAGTGCACGTCTGATTGACTTCTGTTGGATGACGTTGTGGTTGTTGTTCTTGTATTGCTTGAACAGCTCCCAAATGAACCTGTCGAATCATCATCATCATCATCACCACCGTCGTCGTCATCATCATCACCACCGTCGTCATCATCATCATCATCATCACCACCGTCGTCGTCATCATCATCATTACCATCACCGTCATCATCATCGTCGCCATCGTCAAAAGTTAATTAATTAATTAATTAATTTATAGTTGAACATGATCACAATAACCTGATGGTGATGATGATGATGATGACGACGATGATGATGATGATGATGACGATGATGATGAAGACAATGTAATCAAGAGAAGACAATCGAGTTCAACACTTGACAGTCCAAGAGGACATCAGCATTTTGGACCATCATTGCAGTGATTTTGTCAAGTAATCACTCAGAATGACAATGACGGTGATGATAATGATCATGCTGATGATGATGATGATGATGATGATGATGATGATGATGACGACGACGACGATGATGACTAGTTGCTGATCTCAATTTGGCAATAAAAGTGTACAAAAAAAAATTAATCATCTCTTGTGACCAATCAGAATCTTCACCTAATGAATAATTAATCAGGCAATAATAATAACTACAAAAAATTTAAGAATTGTTGTGGATAATGTAATAATATTGTAAGAATTTATTTATTATTATTTAAAGTTTATTACGATAATATTCAGAATCTTTTAGAGTTCAATCTAGTACAATAGCACATTCTTGGTAATAAAGCAGCTTAGTACCAACAATCCCCAAAGTAGTCCTTAATTATATAGCAAGTAATTTAAGATACAACAATAATAATAATAAATAATTTAATATAATTTAAATTTAATCAAATAAAGTTCGATAAACCTATTTTTCTATGCTGTTGATTGTTTCTGTGCCAACCACTTTTAACTTATTATTTTTAATAAATTAATAAATAAATAAATAAATATTATTATTATTAATTGTTAGAACATTATCTAACCATTTTTAACTTATTATTCTTAATAAATAAATAAATATTATTAATAATTGTTAGAATTTTAGTTTGAATGTGTTATATTATTGTGATACACAACAATGATATTCATGGCTACCCAGGCATGCAAATGAATGGCATTAACATAAAAATCATATAATAAAAATATAATAAATAAAAATATAATAAAAAATATAATAATAAAATCATATAAAAATATGGCATAAAAATATTAAATGCTTTGAATCTCTTGAAAGATCACAATAATGACACAAGTCCAACGTCGCAGATGCATATTCATGACTTGTTTATGACAGATCATAAGAGGCTCCTCCCCTTTTTTCTAATTAATATTCATGACCAAAGTCCAGTCATTTGATGGGCTTATTGACTTGTGATTGAAAGTTTTGATGACCTTCATTTGAATCGAATTAAAAATCATTTTATGATTAATTTTGAGTAATTATTATAATTAATTGCTATTAAATTGTTATTTAAAACTGGACTGAATTTTAATTTTAAATGCAAATGCAGAAAATATTCTAATGATAATCACAGTATGATGATGACAAAATCTGATGATTATAGATGAATATAGATGATTTACTCTTAAATTAAATAATTCAAAGTGTTAACATAATTAACATAATTAAAAGTAATTTTCATAATTAATTTTCTAATGAATTAATAAATTACCATTACAATATAATATAATACAATATAAAAAGTCAAAATTATAATCAAAGGATGGAATAAAAGTTAATCTTATTAAAGGGGAATAAAATCTAATAAACTATTGTTTATAAATAAATAAGCATAAAACAAATGAAATAAATTGCTAGATTTTTGCCACATATTTGGTCCAAGATATATATCAAAGATTTCACCTCAAAATTTAAAGTATTTAATCAAATTTAAACAAAATAGATATATTCTCATTTAATATATCAAAAATTAATAAAGGAATAATAAAACTATTGAGCCTTGGTAAAATGCATTGAAAGCAACAAGTCAAAAGAGACAATAACAATAGCAAGCGTTCGTTCTTCGTACTGTAATTTTTATGGCTTAAAAATTCAACAACTTCGCGAAAATAATTTTCACAAAGAGAAGAAATGTGGGTCAACATTCAGATCAGAATATCATTGCATAAATTCAGCTACAAAGAATCAAAACCAAAATCAAGTTATCCAGAGCAATGGCAACACATGACTCTAACTCACTTGGTTCTTTCTCCAAAAATGTTCAAATTATCAACTTCGGTCATTTTCTACAAAAACAAAACATAGTCAATATCTATCGCTATCCGGACACAACTTTGTATAACTAAAAGTTAATCTAACTCACGAAATAAAACATATGTTATCAACAAGATTTTTTTAATGTACCAAATAACGCAAAACTATCAAAAGCTAAAGTTCTCTTAAGATGCTTAATTTTAAAATTTGGTTTCTTATTTTTGCTCGTCTTAGTCCTAATCACAGCACAGCAATTCAGAGCTTATATACTGGCTATTCAAAAGCTCTCTTCAAGAAGCCTTTTTATGCCTTCTTGTGTTGCTGTCAACTGATTAATTATTAATTTTTGTAAACACATCAATCCAAAATTCGTTAAAACTAATGCAGTGAGATGTTGCTTGAAAGTGAGGAGATACTGTCAGAATGTTGCTCGGGTTCGAAAAGGTTTGAGTTTTGCGGGCACGAACACATAATCATATTTGGAAAGGGGAGGTGTTATACTATTATCTCTCCGTATATTGTAAAATTTATTTTACACTATTTTCATACCCAATGAAAATTGATTTCAATGACAAATTAAAAATAGTTTCAGTTGGCATAGAAACTTATTGTCTGTTGTCAATTATATAAGTTGTTCTAAAGTTATTCATTTCTGAGTAGGAACACCCCGCATTCATTAAACTATAGACAAAAATGACAGGTTGACTTTACCACGCAAAGTAGCAGTACAAAAAAACTACTAGTTATGAGATTTATAAACATAATTCGCATAACGCGGGATCTCCGTCATGATGTTCATCCAGATTTCTTTCAGTAGACAATGGAGGATATTTCACCATTTTACTCCTTTATTTAATTTTTTATTCTATTTTTTTAATTTTAATTTAATTCCTTCAAATGCAAGCAATTTTTATCTGGGTTTAGCAAAATCAACCATAGTCTCCCCAACATCTAACCATTACTATGGTTGGCTTAAAGCTCTTCTATTTATATATAATTTATTCATATATATATATATAAATAATTTATCATATATACCCTGATCAGGTTCGTATCTGTTTTACACTGTGGGTTATCTGGAAGCAAGATCTTCTCCCATTGAACAGACGTTTTTTGACTTTCACATTGAATCATAACATAATATACAAATTATTGCTTGCCAGAAAAACATGTGAAACATAAATCCAATCAAGATACAATCTTCAGAATTCTTTACGATACCCAGAACCCAAAGCATCAACAAGAAAATCACCTATTGAGGCTCCTCCCGTTATGCACATCCTATAGTCTATATCATTCCATATCATTCTATATTCTATAGAACTGTGGCCAGTACGTGGCAATCTCATTAACCGATTCAAATCAAACTGTTTAACCTTTTATTACAAAAATCAGTTATCAAATAAATCGATAGTATCCAATTCTTAAGACCTTTAATCTTTGCATTTAAGCTAGGTGATTATATTTCCTATATAAAGTAAACCTTCTTTATTTGCCCAGGTTTGCTTTCCTTGCAAGTTTTCCTTGCATTTCTAAGCATTTGAAATTGTAAAATATAAGAAACAAAAGAAATGGATTGCAGGAGGTTTGTGAGAATTGAAAACAATTTGGCAATATAATTTGGCATGATAAACTAAAAGCTTTTAGCAATGCAGAATTGAAAATCTCAGAGCTCGAGGGCAAAGATCTTGACCCGACGCTGGCGATCGTCTGCCGGGTTTCGGTGCAAAATTATGACAAACACGACATCAAATCAGAAATAGTAGCAACGAGAGCATCTTTTGATCCTCAAATTTATACTGAAGCACGAACGAAGAGCCAAGAACGAAGCAAACAACTACGATGATAAATACACTGATTGTTGACCAAAGATGGCGTTTCGGAGATTGATCCGTCAGGAAGCCATCAGCATTTCAAAACATTTCAAAATGCAATTAAAACATTTTAAAACTCAATTAAAGCACAGAAGAACCTGAATTAAACCCTAACACTCTTCAAGTGATGAATAAGGTAGTACTTGTACTTGAGTGGTAAGTAAGTAGTACTTGTTTGGTAAGTAAGTAAGTAGTACTTGAGCATGTAATGCTTCATGTTCTGAGGTATCAAGGTATTTAATATTTGATGTTAAATATTTAATAATATTTAATTATAATATATTATAATTAAAAGTAATATTCAAAGTATTGCCTTGGTCACAATTTGTTAAGAGACCAAAGATGATGATGATGATGATGATGGTGGTGGTGATGATGATGATGGTGATGATGACAAAGTTTAATGTGACGAGGAATTCAGAAACGGGGAGGTAAAAACTTGGTTTCAAAAGTGTGGAAGATTGGATTCTTATCATTTGACTGCCAATTAAGTCAGGAATAATAATAATAATAATAATAATAATAATAATAATAATAATAATAATAATAATAATAACAATAATAATATAAATATAACAGTAAGTAACCATAATAATAATACATAATAATGAAATCACCAAAAAATGTGCTGAGATGCAGATTCGAACATCAAAATATGAACAAATAAAACGTTAAAATCGATAAAGAAGAACAAATCGACACAATTTAAATTTTCAAGCAAATACAAAAAAAAAACATTAAAACATTAAAACGTTAAAATGTTAAAATGTCCTCAAAAAGGGAATCAAAATGAATCCAAGAATCGATCTGTTTTGGGAAACAAAAACCGCAACAACAACATCTGTTGATGTTTGTAACAACAAACTCAACAAATTCCAAAACTGTTGTCCAAACTTAGAATCATTTCTTCTTCTTCTTCTTCTTCCTCTTCAGTCGACCAGATTCGCACTCTTGGCCATCTTGTAAAAGTGACTCGTGTCGTTCGACAGAAGATTCTTCGGGGAATCAAACTCTGCCAACCTCCCCTCTTCCAAAACGAGGATCCTGGTGCAAAAATGGTGCAGAAAGTTAAAAAAGTTAAAACGTCAGTGATACTCCAAACTTGGGCCTTTGACCTGAACTTAGCCCACGGCCTATGTTGCCTTCTCAAAATACTGATGGACGGATGGTAATAAATAAATGGGTTGATTGATTGACTGATTGATTCAATCATTATTTATTCAATTAATTAATTGATTTATTTATTCGTTCAATCATTATGATGACAATACTTTGGTGAGTGATTGAAAGAACGAACGAATGAATGAATGAAAAAAGCTGACATTAAAAGGAAAAACGTGTTGAATCCGTAACCAGACCTGTCATAGTCTACGATGGTGTTGAGCCTGTGTGCAATGGTGACCACGGTGCACCTGTTGAACTCGTTCCTGATGGTCTCCTGGATGAGGGCATCGCTTTCCAGGTCGATGGAAGCGGTGGCTTCGTCCAGGATGAGGATGTTCGTCTTTCGGAGGAGGGCACGAGCCAGGCAGATCAACTGCCGCTGACCGACACTGGAGCAGAAGGTGGTGGTGATGATGATGATGATGATGAATTAAAAAAAAATATGCAGCCAGTGTTTTGTTTATATCAGAGAAACAATAAAACAATGTTATTGATCTTAAATCATTAGTAAATAGGCTGGGTGTGTGATGAGTCATTGCTAAGGGTTGACATATGAGTTACTCATCAGATAACATAGGATAGGCTTTGGTATAAAACTGTCACTTTGTTGTGGTTTTAATGCAGGGACATCAACAACTCTGGGCCTTTGAACGTTCGATCGATTAACTCGAAGCTCCAGAGTTCAATACTCACCTCGGGTTTCAAAGCCCCAGAGTTCAACACCCACCTCGGGTTTCAAAGCCCCAGAGTTCAACACCCACCTCGGGTTTCAAAGCCCCAGAGTTCAACACCCATCTCGGGATTCAAAGCCCCAGAGTTCAACACCCACCTCAGGTTTCCACCGCCCTCAGTGCACATCGTCATGAGCTTCTCCGGCAGACCAGCCACGAAGTTCTGCAGGGAAGCGTGGCCTAAAACGTCCCAAATCTCGTCGTCCGTCTTCAGTCCCGAAGGGTCAATGTTCATCCTCAGGGGGCCTGAGAAGAGCACGGGGTCCTGGGCGGGCAAGAACCCAATTGGGATTGGAATAAATTAATAAATTATGATTAATTACAGAGTTAAGAGTCGAGGTTTTATCATGGATTTGCTGTTCCTATTGAAGTACTGATACAGACAACTATTGTGGACATCGACTTTCAATTTATATAGCACTTTGACTTGAAAAATATAAGTGCTTATCAATTTTAATGCAGTAAATTTATTACCTAAACTGGAATAAAAATATAAATAAATAAATAAAATATAAATAAATAAATAATTAATTAATTGATTAAACCAAATCACCTGTGGAATGATTGTCAGCCTCGACCTGAGGTCGTAGAGTCCCAGTGTTGCTATGGTGACGTCGTCAATGACGATGGAACCCGAAGCGGCTTCGATGATCCTGAAAAGTGCCAGGGCCAGGGAGGACTTGCCGGCCCCTGTTCTGCCCACGATGCCAACCTGGGGATGATGGTGGTGATGATGATGATGGTGTTGATGGTGATGGTGGTACTGATGATGATGGTGTTTATGATGATGGTGATGATGATGGTGGTACTGATGATGGTGGTGTTTATGATGATGGTGATGTTGATGGTGGTACTGATGATGGTGGTGATGATAATGATGATGGTGATGATGATGGTGGTACTGATGATGATGATGATGTCGTTATTGGATGTTGCCTGATTGCTCGTGCTACACTTCATTGGAGACGACTGAATTATTTTTATTTTCAGATTAAATCTTCTTTATTCTTAATGATGATGATTATGGTGATGATGATGATGAATGCAAATGAATTGCAAATGATGCTTTGTTCTCTTAAAAAAACCAATGAAGATGATGATGATGATGATGATGGTGGTGGTGATGATGATGATGATGATGATGGTGGTGATGATGATGATGATGATGA
>CM067527.1:13322500-13470000 GCA_034509925.1 Hirudinaria manillensis
ATATAAAATGGCCAATAATGGTTGTATTGATAATATATATTTATAAGTCATGTATGTATCGTTAAACTTTTAATAATAATAATAATAATAATTATTATTATTATTATTATTATTATAATTACAATAATAATAATAATAATAATTTAAACAAAATATTAATGGCAAGAACAAACAAAAGCTAAAGTCCAAAACCGCACACGAAAGCACACATTCGACAACCTTTTCTCCGACTTCAGTTTCGTCAGAACCTGGAAGGACTTGGAAGTCGGGTTTCAATGCACAGGCGTCAACGACTTTTTTGTAGACGGAATTCGAATATTTTCGAGAGAAGACGATGTTGTCTCGTATCGTTGCGTTTTGTATCCATGCCTGCTGGGCCACGTAGGCTATGGTGCCCTGTGGGTTGTGGTTGGATGGATGGATGGTTTGTGGATGAGACATTGCAGGGATACAAATGTCATGATCACCACCACCACCACCATCATCATCACCGCCACCACCACCATCATCATCATCATCATCACCACCATCACCAATACCACCAACACTACCATCACCGCCATCATCATCACCATCACCGCCATCATCATCACCATCACCGCCATCATCATCACCATCACCACCATCATCATCACCATCACCACCACCATCATCATCACCACCATCATCATCACCATCACCACCACCATCATCATCACCACCATCATCATCATCATCATCATCACCACCATCATCATCAACACCATCATACAACCTCACCTTGGTCCTAACACTCCCAGTACAAACATCCATCTCTCCACAGATGGCGTTCACAAACGATGACTTCCCACATCCAACTTGACCAACCACGGCCACCAGTTGTCCTTTCCTGATGTTCAAGTTGATGCTGTGCAAATAAATAAATAATAAATAAATATATTAATTAATTAATTAATAATAAATAAATTATTACGTGACTAATTATTAGTTTAAGATTTATAAATTTATTTTTTAAAAAAATCACCTTTAAATTAATTAAATTAAAAAATAATATTTATTAAATTAAAAAATATCATTAATTAAATTAATATTTAATAATTAATAATATTATTATAATATTGAACAATCGTTGTTATCAAATGGAGATAAAAAAAAGTTAAACAATTCTACGCGTCTGTTGATAAAAACAGATGTTCGGATTTGCAATGATTCATCAACAAACTGCAACTGAATTCAATCATTCATCATTAACCACCTGGTCGCAGAAGGATTTACAATCAATAGAAGTGCAATGTCTGTCTGACCACACCATCCATCCGTCCGTCCGTCCGTCCGTCCATCCATCCATCCATCCATCCATCCATCCATCCGAATGAAGGAATGAAGGAAGGAACGAAGGAGTGAACGAAGGAGTGCAGAACAAAAAAATACCGACTCCTTGAGCACGTAGTTGTCATCATCTCCCCATGAGAAACTGGCATTTTCAATCTCGACTGCATTTTCTGTTTTTTTTTATTTATTTATTTAGAGATTAATAATTCACGTAAAATAAGTTATTTGTAATAATTTATAATAATTAAAATTAAATCATCTTTTATAGTGAAAATAATTCTGAAACATTGACATCATAAATCTGATTACGATATTATAAACTCTGATTAACTTGGATTATTTTAAAAGATATGCTAATGATGATATGCTAATTATAATATGTTAATGATGATATGCTAATTGTAATATGCTAACAGTGATATGTTAATGATGATATGTTAATGACCGACCCTCGTTCAGGCATCCGTCCTCCTTGACGTACTTGTTCAACTCCTCCTCCAACAGGAAGTTCTTGAGTCGTTTCGTTGACACGGAAACCTTGAAGACGTCGTCGACGGCAACGGCGTGGAATTGATTGAATTAAAAATAAAAACAAAATAAAAATATCGTAAAAGACCGATTATCATACTCACCAGCTGATGATCTTCTAGGACTAAGAATTAGTTTATCATCAACTCCCAGGCTAATCTCACATCATCATCATCATCATCATCATCATCATCATCATCACCATCATCACCATCGTCGTCGTCATCATAATCATAACCACCTGAACGAGGGAGTTGATGACCATAGGGAGGATTGATATCGGATAGTTGAGCATGTTGAAGAGGCTCAAAGATACGAAGGCTTTGTTGGCATCGAGAATGTTTTCAGGGGAGGACTTGACGTACACGGTGAATGTCGACAGGGCAACCTTCAATCAATCAATCAATCAACCAACCAACCAATCAATCAATCATCACCATTATAACCAATTAATTAATCTATTAGCCACTACCATCACCATCTATCAATTATCATCACCATCACGATCAATCAATCAACCAATCAATAAATCAATCAAGTAATCAATTGATAGATCAATCAATCAATCATCGCCATTATAACCAATTAATTAATCTATTTGCCACTACCATCACCACCTATCAATTACAATCACCATCATCAATCAATCAATCAATCAATCACTCACTCTACTCATCATCACCATCACCATCATCGTCACGAATACTAACAAAGAAGGGCGTCATGAACCAGCTGATGGCAGAAGCCGATGACAGGAGTTGTGCCGTTCTCAGGACTTTAATTTCTTTGCTTCTCATCGAAGCAACGTTGTTCGAGAAGAATCCTTCCCACGCGTACAATTTGAGCACCTGAGCTCAAATAATAATAACAACAATAATAATAATAATAATAATAATAATAATAATAATAATAACAATAATAATAATATGGAAACCTTAATTTTGATCATCATCAGAACCAAAGGCAACCATGCGTGACGTTAAAAATGCTTTAAAAATTTCAACCGACCACTTCTCGCTACACAAAGGACCACAAAGCTCAACAACAACAACATCAACAACAACAACATCAACAACAACAACATCAACATCATAAAACATTTGAGTTTTGATCGACAACAACAACAACATTCCAACCGACCTTGATGCCGTTGAGTATCTCTGCTATCATCTTGACTCGAGAGTCCTTGAACTTCATCTGCTCAATCTTGAGGAACGATGATGATGATGATCATGCCGAAGATGTGATGATGATGATGATGATGATGATGATGATGATGATGATGATGGCAATGTTAGGAAGCAGAACCAAGCATATATATATTTCAAGAGATCAACTAAGCACAGACTTCTTTAAGTTAAAGCAGGCATTTTTGAGGAAAGAATGCAAAGATGATGATGGTGATGATGATGATAATGATAATGATGACCACGATGACGATGATGACAATGTAAGTGCCATAAATGATGAAATCACCACAGTTTACAAAACACTTCAACACGCATAAAACATTTTTAAACAAAGCAATTTATATTTATATTTATATTTGTATTTATATGAAATCACTTGAGAATATAAGACCTTGCATAAAACTTTTTTTTAAAAATCATTTTATATTTTTATCACCATTTCAAAAACACTTTTGTTCAATAACTCATGACTACACTATAATAACAACAGCAACAGCAACAATAACAACAACAGCAACAACACCACAAAACATGCTACAAAAGTCACACCTTACATTGGCAGCACTGACAACAACCAACCTACCTGCAACTTCTTCGTCCTGGTGGCAATGTACCCGTTGACCGGTATGACCAGCATCATGCAGAGCAGACCAGCGAGCACCGAAGGACCCAGGAACTGCCAGAGCATGTAAATGGAGATGGCGATGATCAGAGGAGTCGACCAAGTCATGTGCAGGAATTGAGACGCGTCGTCAAACTTTTGGGCGTCGATGGACATCAGGTTCACGATTTCGCCCACGGTGGCTCCCTTCCGAGCCGTGTTGCTCAGCCTCAAGGCCTGCCATTGGTCGGATGACAGAGGAAGGTGATTGGTCGAATTATTTGGTTGAATTATTATTATTATTATTATTATTATTTAATTATTATGTTATTTATGACTGCGATGACTCGTCTGCTTCAAAGGTCTTCTTTTTTTTTAATTGGTTTTAACGTCAATAAGAAAAAATGGTGAAAATATGGTGATGGTGGAAAATGGTGAAAATATGGTGATGGTGGAAAATGGTGAAAATATGGTGATGGTGGAAAATGGTGATAAATTGTGAAAATATGGTGATGGTGGAAAAGGTGAAAAATGGTGAAAACATGGTGATGGTGGAAAATGGTGAAAAATGGTGGAAAATGGTGAAAAATGGTGGAAAATGGTGAAAAATGGTGGAAAATGGTGAAAATATGGTGATGGTGGAAAATGGTGAAAAATGGTGAAAATATGGTGATGGTGAAAAATGGTGAAAATATGGTGATGGTGGAAAATGGTGGAAAATGGTGAAAATATGGTGAAAAATGGTGAAAATATGGTGATGGTGGAAAATGGTGAAAAATGGTGAAAATATGGTGATGGTGGAAAATGGTGAAAATATGGTGATGGTGAAAAATGGTGAAAACATGGTGATGGTGGAAAATGGTGGAAAATGGTGAAAATATGGTGAAAAATGGTGAAAATATGGTGATGGTGGAAAATGGTGAAAAATGGTGAAAATATGGTGATGGTGGAAAATGGTGAAAATATGGTGAAAAATGGTGAAAATATGGTGATGGTGGAAAATGGTGAAAATATGGTGATGGTGAGAAATGGTGAAAATATGGTGATGGTGAAAAATGGTGAAAATATGGTGATGGTGAAAATATGGTGATGGTGGAAAATGGTGAAAAATGGTGAAAACCCCTAACCCTAACACTGACCTTAACGCTAACCCTAACCCTAACACTGACCCTAACCCTAACTCTGACCCTAACACTAACCCCAACACTAACCCTAAACCTAAACCCTAACACTAACGCTAACCGAAACTCTATCCCTAAACCTAACTTTAACCCCAACCCTAAACCACTAACCCTAAGAGTAACCCTAACCCTAAACCTAACCATAAAGCCTAACACTGACCCTAACCGCAACTCTGACACTAACCCTAACCCTAACACTATCCTTAAACCTAACCCTAACTCTAACACTAACCCTAACCATGACTCTGAAACTAACCCTAACCCTAACCCTAACTATGACTCTGACACTAACCCTAACCCTAACACTAACCCTAACTCTGACACTGACCCTAACCATGACTCTGACACTAACCCTAACCCTAACACTAACCATGACTCTGACACTAACCCTAACCCTAAACCTTACACTAACCCCAACCCTAACACTAACCTTAACTCTAACACTAACCCTAACCTTAACTCTGACACTAACCCCAACCCTAACCCTAACCCTAACAGTAACCCTAACCATAACTCTGACACTAACCCTAACCCTAACACTAACCCTGACCATAATTCTGACACTAACCCTAACCCTAACTCTAACACTAACCCTAACCATGACTCTGACACTAACCCTAACCCTAACACTAACCCTAACTCTGACACTAACCCTAAACCTAACCATAAAGCCTAACACTGACTTTAACCACAACTCTAACACTAACCCTAACCCATATTGATCGATCGTGGTCGATCATGATTGGAAGTGATCGATCAGGGTAAGGTTTAGTATTAGAGTTGGGTTCTGATCATGATCGGTAGTGATCAATAGTGATCAATAATGATTAGATTTTCAATTTGACAAATGAGGATAACCAAAAAACTCCCACCCTTTGAGCCATTTTAAGCCCCACCCACAACCAAAAAACTCCTCCCAAGCTCCCTTTAGTCTCCACCCACCTTCCTGTAGACTGCCCCCACGATGGCAGTCCTAAGGTGTTGTCCTATCACAAAGCAGATGTGCCAATATTGTTGGATCAACAACGTCCTCAGGTACGAAACGGAAAACATCGCCAGGACGACGAACATGCCGAGCCACGTCGGGGAAGTCGGGGACTTGATGAACAGGATCAGGAAGCTGTTGAAAGATAGTGGTGATGATGATGATGATAATGGTGACAAGGATGATGATGATCTTTTGTGATGATCAGTGGCAGTGATAGTAATAGATAGTAGCCATTGTTGATGAAGATGACGACGACGACGATGGTGGTGGTGATGATGATGATGATGGTCTTTGATACAGTGATGACCACGATGATGATGATGATGATGACAGACAGCAACAGGACCAACTTGAGCAGCAGAGGCAGAAGGAATGCAATGAGGTCGTACATGAGCTTCATCATTCCACCGAGGAGGTACGGCCATCCGAACATACGAGCCACTACCCTGGCCAGAGAAACTCCCTTCTTCAAGTCCGAGACCCTGGTCTTGGTCTTGGTCTTGGTGCCGGTCTTGGTGTCGGTCGAGTCGTTGCTTTTCGACGTTGGCAACATTTGAATGCTTGAATTGAAAAAATTGAGAGGCAATAATTATTTAATTGCTTTGCTACGACCTCGAGGAGGTGTTGCCAAATCGTATCATCATTATCATGACTGTCTAAATCATCATCATCATCATCATCTTCATCATCTTCGACTTAAATTAACATTTAATAAATGCTGACATTGCATCATCATCATCATCGTCGTCGTCATCATCATCATCATCATCATCATCACAATCGAACCAATGGCAGGAACGGCTCGTCACCTTTCCTCGTCGGACTTGTTGTCCTGAAGCTTCTTTGCTTTCGTTTTGTTGTTGTTGTTGTTGTTGTTTTTGCCGCTGCTCGTGTTGTTGTTGTTGTAGACGGTGCTGTTGTTCACGTTGTTCTGGTTGTTGCTAGAATTGAGAGTCCTTCTGGAATTTCTGCTGTGGAAATATGGTGCCATATTATTATTATTATTATTATTATTATTATTATTATTATTGATGATGATGGTAATTATGATAGTGATGTTGGATGGTGATGATGATGGTGGTGGTGGTGACTGACACTGACAATGATAATGACATCGGCAAAGACTGAGTGACTATCAACAAAAGATGGTGATGACATGGTGATGATGATGATGATGATCATGATCATCACTGCTGTTAAAATATCAACAAACATCACGATGATTCTCATGCTATCTCTCCTATGGCAGCTAGCTAATCCATTACGGAGACATTGACGACGACGACGACGATGATGACGTCATCATAAATCCACCCACCCCAGTTTGTCCTTGACCCTGTCCACCTCCTCGTGCCAAAACGTCTCGAACCTCGGCACGATGACGTCGCTCCTGTCGACCTCACGGAGGTCAAAGAGGTCGTCGTATGTCAATACTTTCCTGTAGCCTTTCCACATTAACCTGGTCAAAGGATGGATGGATGGATGGATGGAGATGAGTAGAGGAGATGACTACGATGACTGCTGATGATGATGATGGTGATGACGACTATGATGCTGGATGATGATGATGCTGGTGGTGATGATGATGATGATGACGATGACGATGATAGACTCACCCTGAGATCCAAAAAAACGTCACCCTAGAAAAGAAACAAGCCCTTTCCTCTGGACACTGGTTGAGGACCTGCCATCATAATCATCACTGCCATCACCTAACATAATTTATTCGATCCTGCATTTTAAGCCCGCCCCTCTCTGCCATTAGCATAAATAAATAAATAAAATTATCATAAACACTGCCCCCAACAAACCTTGTCGCTCTTTTTGCCCTCGGACGTCGGACCTGCCAAAGGAGGTTCTCGAAGAACCGAAAGATCGGAAAAGAAACAGCAGAGAAACTCCACGAAGATGAGGAGGAAGCTGATGAAGTAGGAAACCGTCTGGAACATGTCGTGCTCTACCTGGTGATGATGATTGTGATGATGATGACGACGATGATGATGATGACGGAGATGAAAACTGCAAGAATGAATCATTATCGGTTGCGTTATGGTTCAACACAATATTTGTCACGGTATAGTAAATATCAATGCCTCGCATAAATAGTTCTCATTTTCCCCATCACTATCATCACCACCACCACCACCATCATCATCATCATCACCATCACCACAAACTCACCACGTTGATGATCCTGGACCTGAGTTCCACAAGTCCCGAGAACAACAACACGAACCACGAAACTGACACTGCGCAACTCGAATGGATCCTCTTCTTGTATTCGAACCACGTCGTGAACAACAACAACAACTGAAAGATATACAACAACAACAACTGAAAGATATACAACAACAACAACTGAAAGATATACAACAACAACAACAACTGAAAGATATACAACAACAACAACAACTGAGCACGACCGAGCTTCGGGTTGTCGTTTATTATTGAGTTATAATAATTAATAATAATTATTATTGGTAATTAATATTAATAATTATTATTATTAATATTATATTAATTATTATTAATATTATATTAATTATTATTAATATTATATTAATTAATAAATAATTAATAAATAATTAATAATAAATAAATATTAGTAATAATCGATTGGGCTTAATTTACCGTGGTTGTGCTCTGCAGGGCGTACTTGACGGGGTAGGAGATGCCATTGGTTGAGTAATGACCTACGGATGACCTTATGAGGTTCACCAGGTACACGACGAAGAGGAGGAAGCAGATGACCTGCAGTGATCATCATCATCATCATCATCATCATCATCATCATCATGTCACCAACATCGTCATCGTCATCATCACCATCATCATCATCATAACTAAGTGATCGTTATCATGATCTTCAGCACAAAGATCACAGTTACCTCACCTGAGTCATGACGTCACCATGGCAACTGTCATCATCATCATCATCACCACCGCCATCGATCAAATGTCACATTCGACTACAAAGCCTCATCAATCAACAACAACGACCAATTAAGTCATTCAAGTAATTGTTGTTGTTGTTTGACGTCACATGCAACAAAGTCATGTGCAACAAAGTCATACACATGTGACAGTTTTGCTGTAAGCATTAAATTTGCAAATCATTGCCAGGAACAACCTTTGATAGCCCATGAACGATGATGATGATGATGTTGATGATGATGATGATGACTATGATGATGATGACTACAATAAAGTTTTTAATGCCAACAACAGCAACACAAATTCATTTCAAATATAAATTAAATTTTTTAAAATTAAATTTTCTTTTCTTTTTTTTTTCTAAAAAGATTTAAATTAAACGAGTCAAGTTCACCAATTTGAAAATGTTGAAGTAACTCCTCCTAATGTTGAACGTCCTCTTCCGACAGAGACAAACGAACCAAAGGAGGCAACAGAAGCAGACGAACGAGTCCGGAATCCAAACCAACAACGTGTTCTGGAGGCAGACGGAAAAGTCTGGGATGGTGGAATTCCGAGAGAGATTGAAAACCTTCGAAAATGGAATCGATTTTTGAAATCACGATTGATTGATTGATTGATTGATTGATGAATTGATTGATTGATGAATTGATTGATTGATCGATTGGATGATGACGACATCTGAAATGTTTATCGACTTTTCTGAGCAGACGACTCGGGCCGGCGACAGATGTGTGTCCTTGTGCTCGCGATGTGCTTTCGACCAAATTAATGTCAGTCAATCAATGCTTTCTGCTTTATGCGTCTGCTTCACTTTTTTATTTTGTCTCAATTTGAGATTTAAATTCTTAAACCGACGTTTAAAACGGTTTCACTTTGAAATTAACTTCGTCCATGAAAAATGAAATTGAAATTTGTTGGCATTTAAGTCTAACATAGACGACCATAGCCAAAAGTAAACCTTAAACAGATGTCATTTGAGCTTAATTAATTAATTTATTTATTTATCAATTATTAATAAATTATTTAAGATAAATGTTGTTTATCTGCTTTTGTTTCATGTTCTGTGCACTAATCATAGTACTGCTCAAATTTCTGAAGGTCAAACGATTTCAAAGAATCAAGCATGAATCACATCGTAACAATGTCACATGCCAACCCTCACCAGGTCACAAAGAATTTATAAGTAACAAACTGATAAGAATGTTTGTCAATAAGATGAACTTTGTGATCAAACAATGCACTTCTTCATGTTGTATTAAGTCATTAAGGAGTGAATTAAGAACAGAATTATAAATTAAATTTAAGAGTCCTGCAATGAGTACACAAGTACACAAAATTAGTACAATTGAATAACACTTCAAAACTTTTCTCTTGTCTAAATAAACCTAGTCTGTGATTGAGTTTGAAAAGATTAGCCATCTTAAGGTTAAAGGAATCGTGATTTCGTTAGAGATTTTTAATTCTTTTAAAGACGAGAATTAATGCGTTAAACTACATCCAAAAAAAAACTTAATTCAGTCAATTATGTTTGGTTTAAACAAAATTATTTATACTATATTGTCTAAAAAGCAGATACTTCACAAGTAAAAAAGAGACATGTGTTTCAATCTCAAAATTACTCACAGATTCTTTTATTCCACTGATTTCATCGTCGCCACAAAAAGCAGACAACCAACTCTTCCCAACCATCGTTAGATTTCAGATCTTCCTTAACCTTCCTTTCCTAAATGCTGAAATACCTGAAATACTGGGTGAAAACTCTCTAAAAGCTTCTCGATTTCTTTTTTAAAGTCGCCTTTATGAGATCTTCAGAAATGCCTAACGGTACTCGATTACATAACGACCGGCTGGTACATTGTCTAACGCCGCATGATCGAGTAACAACAAACGAACAAAAATCAGAAAGTGACCTTTTTCTAAGATATCCGTTGCCAAGTAGCTAATTGTAAAAGCCGACATAATATTTCGAAGCTAGTGCTACAGTTTTAGTCTGTTTAAATAAAGATTTATTTAAAAATTACATCTTATAGCGTGTCGTTTCTTGAAAAACAAAATTAAATGAAGGATCATTAGTAAACTTTGAAATTAATTCACACGAAAAGTTTCAGTTTTATTAATGCACTACCTACTTATGCACTTATTTTATTAGTATATTTTTACCGATTCTAGAAAATCAAATTACTGCAAATGCTTTTAAGTACGCAACAGCAGACCACTTCAAAAGACTTACTATGCAAATTCAGCGAATTCATTTTGATTCATATTTCAGAAAAAAGAATTTGTCCTCTCTTCCGGACTTTAATCCTTAGCCTTGCATTGGAATGCAATATAAAAATGTCTCACTTATTGCTGCATTTAACGCCTTATAGTTAAAGCATTTTTATCAATTTTTAAAAATTCTTTTTCTGGCCGTTTAAATTTAATTTTAAGCAGATGACGATTTAAGGATTTAAAAAAAGTATTTATTTTAATAACACGTTTGAAAAAAAAAGTTAACAAATTTTATGAATTCGTTTAAGACTGTTCCCAAACGAAATCAAACGAATAGCTTCACTATGATGATAAGTGTTTACTTGACAATTTTTTAAATTTATTTATCCTACTAATAGTTAATTCTTATCATCGGAATTTTTCAGTAACTATATTTCATTACCGCTCTTGAGAAATGACGCCACTTAAGCGGTCGCTAGAGTCAAATGGAACAAAGTCCAAAGACAAATGTTATACCTTTCTAAAGATGTCACTAATAACTTTTTTTCTTCTTCAAAGTCGAATATGATATTATTTTAAATTTAAATTTTTTTATAATTTATTGTTTCGGAAATAAAATTTGAAACGAGTTTCAGTTAGTGCTATTAGTTTTAATTAAGAACTGTTATTAAAATAATATTCGTGACTGTATTACATTTAATTGAACGAACCACATTCAATATATTTTATTGCTTTAATAAAACTTTATGCATGCTTCAGGAAATCCCACGACAGAAGCAAAACAACGTATCCATCCAAATTGGTCATCTCGGCTATCACCAAACAGACTCAACATGAGCCAAAAACAGCGCCGGAAACACTTTCAGAGCTAAAGGCCTAATTGATAATTCAGTTATAATATTATAATAGTTTATAATATTTTATGATAATTCGACTGAAGGATGCCTGGATACAATTACTGAGATCTCCCAGGAAGAGGAAACAACAACAACACAAAGTTCAGAAGAAACGACTTCCTACATTCAGACAGTTATTGAGATATCAAAACCTGTTTGTTGCATTCATGTTTTAACAGGTAAAATGTTTTTGATCAGAAGGTGCGAAATTCCAAGTTCCAAGTGTAACTTCATGTTTTTCTTCGAGATAAACAAGAGATGCCGTGAAGAATATAAATATTATCATTAATAAATAATTTAAATCTGTTTTCGCACTATTTTGCGATGAATTTAATAGTAAAATGTCTAAATAATTGCAATCACAATTATTTAAGTAGGTTATCAGTTGAGTAATTTTAACTGAATTTGCAAATTAAATTAATTTGTCGGACATGACTAAATCTAAATATCTCAATAATATATTTTATTATTTAATAACAATATTATTATTATTTTAATAATTTAATATATTTTTTCTTTGTAATCTTGTTAAAATTGTGGATGACGTCGAATCCAATTATTGGAAAACCGAGAATTCAGAATTCTTTGCTGTGACGTAATCGTCAGTGAATGCTGAACGAAAGTAAACAAATGTTCGAAATAAACTCCTAAAAATCAAACGAAATTCGGTTTTAAATTCCGAAATAGTCGATTAAATGTTCAATTTAGCGGTTAATATTTCATAATTTGACTTTTAAAAATATAATTTATTCATCTATGATTTAATATGCGTGCATAATTTGCAAGATTAAATCCGATATTGTTCGGTCCAAGAAGCCTAGGGTTTATTGTAATCCTTCATAGGCTGTCAAACTATTTGTTTTCCTTTTTCGTTCTTCACTTCTTCGTCGTTCGAAATGGTTCGAATTTATAATTTCATATTTAATTTTATAACTTAATTTGTGAACTTTTAAAACTGTTACGAGCTGTTAAGATGGAGAAATTGGTTTTCTGCGTCATCTTTTGAGATTAAATTAACTTTTAATTTCAATTAATTCCATTCATTTATCACTTTCGAAAGAGATTTCCAATCTTCATTTACTTTTAAATTTAATTTCTATTTTTTTTTAATATTTCAAATGTTTCGTAAAGAAATAACCTTTTTTAAAGAAATTCTTAGAGATTTAATCGTTCCAAATTATTTCGATAATTGTTAATTTACTAGTTAATGGTAATATTAATACTTTCATCGTTTGTTCATAAATTGTGTTGCATTCTGAACGATCTTGTTACCAAAACACTGGCAACAAAAAAAAATAATATTTTCCTTTATTTTTCTCCGAGGATTAAAACGGCTTTGAAATTTAACGACTCTGAGACGATGGGAAATCATTCACAGCTTCCGTGCATTTTACTTTTTATTACTTTAAATTAACGTTGAAGCCTTGACAAGAGTCTTGGTTCAAGCTGCTTTAAATAACACAAGTTTCGCAAGAAAGAAGACAATATCAGCCGTTATCAACGTTTTTGATTCTTTTTCAAACATTTCCCGCTTTGGGTCGATTGAAAAAACTTTATTTGTTATTGTGGATTAACGCTTGAAAAGGGGGAAAAGAGGAATTTTTAAAATAGCCTTTACAATTATCATCATCGTCGTCATCACCAGCGTCATTATTATTATTTATTATTATTATTATTATTATTGTGTTATTTAATTGCTTTTCCAATTTAGTAGATATCCAATTTTGTAAATTGTACCTATACAATACAGTAAAACCTTTAAATTGGAGCACCCGAAAATAGGTTAAAACCTGTCCTTAAGGCCACTTTGTCTAGGGACCGGCAAGATTGAAAGACATAGAGAAGGCCAAAAAAGCTTCAATCCTGACTTTTTCTTAATAAACTGTGATTTCCTAATATATTTTTCACGAAATGTGCTTGTTTTCACTTAATTATAATGATTTTTCTGGGTTTAGATTTCCTATATTTTAACATAGACACCTGAGTAAAGGGACAACCTCTCCATAAGGACACTTTTTCGTGCAAAGTATACCTGTCTCTATAAACAGGTTTTACTGTATTATTATCATCTTTCTTTAAGACAAATTATTCTGAAAAGCATTTTACCTGCTCACTTTTGATGCGTTCCCCCTGATTCGGATCAAATCGAAGACTACCGTTTAAGGCCAAATATTGTATTCATTAAAACCTAAAACTAACTGAAAGGTTAATTAATATAATTAATGCCATTTAATTAATTAATTTAGTTAATTGGTTTTAACCAATTAAATTATCAGATGAAATTTTGTCTTTATAAAGTCTGTTTATTGTTCTTGCATTTCCAGAAAAAAAAATCGTGCTAAGCTGGCTAGCACCCAAGCATATCTCGCCACCAGACCCCTGAGGAATAGGCGCTATATGAATGGATGGGCGTCTCTGAAGCTTACTCATGCGCTATATAAATTGAATTATTCCAATGGGTGTCCCGATTTCTTGGGTGTCCCGATTTCTTGGTTCATGCCTTTGTACCGTTTTTTTTTCGGCAACTTGTATCAATTTCGTATTCATTAATGATTGTTATTTGAATAACATTTAAATAAATATTTGTAATAAATGAATAAATATTTGATAACATTTTGGTCGATAAATTGTTTAAATTAAAGAATAAATCTAAAAATATGTCTTCCTTTTCGAGGTTTAATGAGGTCATAAAATGAGTCGTGCAGATGAAAAATGGACAACGTGAATGCTTTGGAAATCCGACTTCGTTATCTCCTCAAGAATCAAAAATCAAAATAGATTCATCAACATTTAATGAAATCCAAACTTAATGCATTAGTCACGTGTCCAATGATTTCAAATAATTTATCTATTTAATTGTTTAAGTAACTCTTCGTTGTCTCAAATTTCATGCAAAGTACGCAAAGATGATTGCAAATCAGACAAATTAGTTGCAATTAACTTACAACAGTCAGATGCGAAGCACTTTCAGGAGGTGATAATCTTGGATTTTCAGATTTTCACATACGAGGTTCTACTTTTAGAATTACTTCCTCCGATGTTTTGGACATACGTAAACAGTGCAAATTAAAAAAATATGTTCTCATGTATCCTTAATGTTGAAAATATTTCCAGCGAACAAAACACAACTTCAAAGATTAGATGATATCTAACCCAATATCTATCCATTTGGATATCATCCGTGCTATCGGATTTCTTCACAATAAGAGTGAGATTAATTTATAAGGATCTAAATAAATATATTTTAATGGGGATTCTTAAATTTTAATTTTTTTTAGAGAGAATTTCTCGTCCAATTTGTCCCTTTTCTCTGAAATAATTTCAAAAAGAAGATAAAAAAGAAACTGGAATTTATGCAAAACAATCTGCTTCTCATAAGCTGCATTGAAGTGGCGGATGGAGAGAGTTGTGGCTCATAGCATGATTTTCATGGTTTAATATGATTTCTCACAAGTCGTGATGTGAATTTCAAAATAAGTGTACGAAATGTATTAGCTACTGGCAAGCATTTATTGGATGCTCATCAATATCCATTAGACTTGATGCTATATTTATTATCTTGTTTAAACCACCTTTTTTTTATTGTAACTCATTTACAAATAAATAAGAGAATTCTCTGGTAGCACGAGTGAATTTCGTTAATCTATGTTCTTACTTGATAAATATTTTTTATAATATTATAATAAATATTCAAAATGTTAATCAAGTAAATTAAATAAAAGCTGCTTATGCAATATCTTGAAATACCAATACCATTGGTTTGTTAAGGTGATTAAAAGCTTATTGGATTTTGAGTCACGACAAATTTGCGATCGTGAAAATACGCTACTACCCTTTTAAGTAAAGCTAATGTACATAATAAGTATATAATATATAATAATAATATGTACACAATAAATAATATAATAAAAGCTTATCCCAGAGCAATTACTGCTTAATTAAGTAGCCATTGTTTTGTCTCAAGACATAATACTTGTACGTGATGTCTAATAAAGGATTTAAAAAAAAACACAAAATATTTCAATCGAATACCAGAAATTTACTCTGCTTTTGATGATATTACGTACATTCGCGGCTTTAGTCATCGGCACTAGCACCACCATCATCATCATCGTCGTCGTCATCGGCCAATCTCAATCCCATTTGCAATATCCGCTTCAACAGAGACTGAGTGAGCGAGCGAATGAGTCACTGATATTCGAAGATCTTCGCATATCACAAGCTCAATGGATAACCTAAACAAACAGCTGGCTAATTGTAGACAAAGATAGGGATAGACGTAGACAAAGATAGACATATCCATTGGATAGACACAAAGGTAAACCCAAGGATGGGTGTAGGACGAGTCTCATTAATTCAACTCACTTAAAATATAGCAAAATAAAATTTGGCTGAGCGCACGGACTCATACAAAGCCAATATTTTACAGGCTCATTCTTAACAGACCTAGCAGCAGAAATAGCGAACGTGTTGGCCAAAAATGTGTTCAACTTGCACACCTACTCAGTTTAGCAGCATGTTCGAGCGACCATTTTAACTATTTTAAAAAGGTTGCAACGTAAATAAAATAATTTAATTAATTATCAGAAAAATGTGACTTAATATTATGAGCAGAATTCCCATCTAATTTATTACCAAAGTCTCAAGGTATTTACATTAATCTAAAAATACCATTATCCGGGTTCCGTACCCAAGTTTAGTTACAGGCTATTATCTTTGATTTATCCTCCTAGCTAACTATTACATATTTCTTTGACTTTGGATATGTATTTAATTTCAATTATTCCCAGCTTTGAATTCCAAGTAAAACAGGTTCCTTTCACACACCTTTTTCAATCCCACGATATTCCATTTTGCTGAAGTAAATCAAATCTTTTGCAAAGATATTTATTTGGCCTACATAGCGTAGGTTAACCAAATACGTTCATCTCGAGTTAGATTTCAGTGTAAACAATGACTATCAGGCCGTCCAAAATATTGAGCGGTCTTATAATAGTACATTGTTAAACTTTCGGGTCATTAAACTTTCCCGAAAATTGAAATCTCAAATTTCCTTTTCCAAATGGGCACACATCCGTGTCGTTAATGGGTGAATGCAGACTTATACAAACTCTTAATTGATCCCACAGCGATATTCAAGCCCTTATTCTCAGCTTGAGAGTCAAAGTTCAGCTGCTAAGGCATGTCGAATGAGCTACATAATTGGGCCAGCGTATCTGGTATATCAATCCGTATGACCACGAATAATTACATTGGTCATTATGGAAATACATTACGATAATATTCCGACGAGATATATATATGTTGATATATTGTAATAATATATTATAATATTTTTCTCTGTTGCTTGAGTTTACCGGAAAAATTGAATTTACGCTAAATTTGAGTGACACACTGAAAAATGGAAATAATTTCAAAAATTGAAATAAAACGAATTAATTTCTTATCTTCGTTTTTTGGTGAAAAAAATTGAAAGAGAAATTTTAAAGGGTAGCACGATTCCATTTGGTTGCTTTAAAACAACTGCTTTCAATTCAGCCATTTTTATTTTGGCGGTCAATAAAAACTGAAATTATAAATTTTTCAGTGCGTTCGAACCGAAACGGAAATTATGGGGTGCTAATTGATGTCTTGCGGTTGGTTAAATTCAAAACTAATTTTTTATGACACTACAAGAAAATTTGGAGATCAAACCATACGAAAAATATAAGATTTAAAAGTTATTAGGATAAACTCAATTTCGTAAACTTTGAGAGGCCTGATAAAATGTTTAAGCTGCACTTTAATACTATAAATTTAAATTTAATACTTTAATAATATAAAAAATAAATCTAATAAAAATGAAAGTTTCGAGTCATTTTGCTTCGAGTCGTCAAATGTAACACTAACCTACGTCTAATTTATATTCTTAAATTAATGTAGAATTTACAAGTAAACTGAATAGTCTAATCTCTCAAAAATGGCAGAAAAGCCAATTCGAGATGATATTTCAAAATACCGATGCCAAATA
The DNA here is from genome assembly GCA_034509925.1 of Hirudinaria manillensis. NCBI lineage: Eukaryota > Metazoa > Annelida > Clitellata > Hirudinida > Hirudinidae > Hirudinaria > Hirudinaria manillensis. The sequence continues at coordinate 13,340,354 of CM067527.1, forward strand.
CGAGAATAAAACTGCGTGACCAAAAAAGATGGCATGGTCAAAGCAGCATAATTAAACAATAATTAACATCATGCCTAAAGCGTTCAAAATTTTTAATTCAAAGAAAAACAATGACTGCTTTCTTTGAAGAATGCCATAATAAATGGTAGACGCTGAACAAAACTAGACTTTGGAAATCAATCAATTTAAAAGAAAAAAATTCTTCAATTTCCTCAAAATTACAAAGTGCATTTTTTTTCAATTACACCTAAGGTAATCTTAAATTCTAAATTACGTTTGGCTGCACCGAGTGGCCAGCATTTTTGTCATTTTTAGAACGAATTGTGGTAGAAATGTTGTGTCTTGTTTCAGATTCAGGATTGCAGAGGAAAAAAATATGACAACACTGCAATACTAAAGATATGGATGGCAGAAGGAAATCACAAATGAAGCCGTGGTGTCAACGATAGTAATGAGTTACGCAGTGTTCTGTTTTGAATTAGTTTCTTTTGCAACCTTCTTGATTGCAAATATTTTCATAAAAGAATTCACCCAAGAGGTAAGTCGCCATCAGATTGGCAACAAACCCCAACGCGACCCTGACACCAATTTGTACAGAAGGGTATTTTATAAACAACAGATTAAATTTCACCTACTCGATAATTCGATTTCAGGCCATAATCAGACGTGATTAATCAAAAGAATAAAGATTTTCAAAATTGATGCCATGGTTTTCTAGGTGTCCTGCGCATGAGAAAAATCAATAACCGACTGCCGCCTACCCATTCAGTCAGAAGAAAACCGCCCCTCTTTGACAATCTCATGAAATTGTTCATGTGGACCGAAAAAAATATTGACAATCTCCCTCTTGAAATTTCTCATATAAGAAATACTCTGCTGAAGTCAGAAATAGACTCGTAGCCATTCCATTCCAAAAGGTCACGTTGCGTAGGCATCTGAAGGTGCTTTCTGACTTAGTTACTCTGTCGTTAGAGTCATATTCATCTGAGTACAGGAGAAATGAGGACCCTAATCCTCGTATACAGAAAACGACATTTATTGCCGGTCAAATTCATCCTTCTGTTTTTCAAATTAACAGTCAGAACATAATCAAACCTCCATTGTAGGTACAAAAAAACTTAAAAAACGTAAAAAAAGTCTCTTTTCCTAAGGAGCGTCCCTTTTTTTATATGAAAATGAATAAACTTAATGAATTCAGGCGTAGTAGTTAAATAATTGGAATGAAAGCGTCAAAGAACTTCTAGAGTACATATCACATGTGATGAAAACAGTTAGGCGGATGTGCAAACCCCCACTGCCGGATTCCTTTCATCCGTGGGTTTGTTCGAACTATATAGACATTGTACAGAGCCGCTGAAACAAAGATATACCTCCGAGGTCGTAACCTTTAGTCGTGGTTAATCTATGCATATGACATCGGTCGAAAACAGCTTCGTACCCATCAGGTTGCCATTAGGATTGACATCCCTGTCGACAACAGTCTTGTGAGAGTTTAGAAATGGCTTATCGGAGATTGATATGCACCCTCGGTCTGTTAGGATCGGGAGTCGATCGAAAGTATCTAGATGCAGTAACTTGTTGGCTTGATCCAGCTCGGAATTCGAGTGAATCGACGACTTTTTCCTCTTGTGGCACACCTGCGAATTTGCGTCCACGAAGCAGGTAGGTTCTTCAACGACTTTCCAAACGATTTTGCCGTTGTGGCTGTGAGAAACAAGGTTGACGTTGGTGATGTTGTGTTCGACGGTGTAATGCCTGACCATGTCGGCTTTGTAAAAACCTCCGCATTTGATTATCTCGTTGCAGATCCTACACAGAAAGGACAATACGTGAACATCGCCAGAGGCATGGACAGAGTCTTTCATTGCAACTTTATCGACCGTGTAGTGATGCTGAGTGACTTGCTGGAGCGGCTGAATTTGGCCCGGACTTTTGAGTCCGTTAGCAGATCGAATGCATTTCGGAACGGGGTCGATATTCAAGCAAACCTCGTTCTCCACGCCACACAAATCGACTATGTTTATATTCCTACCCTCTAGTCCGAAGATAGAATCGCGGTGGAATCTACTGTCGTTTTCGTTACTGGATTCTCTGCCAGTTAAGTCTGAGGTAACTTGCGAGGACTGGGAATGTAACTTCAGTCGTAGACTCGAATGCGAATAAGTGTGATCGGACCTGACCGTCTGCGTCTTTACGAGATTCTGACCGGCTTCCAACAAGCGCACGGGAAGATTGGGCGAGGCCCCAGGGGCAAGAGAGTACACCCCTTTTATTAGATACTCGTCATCGTCGTGGGTCTGACCGTTCGGTTCTTTCAAAACCTCGACCGAAGAAGTTGGCACGTCATCGGGTGCTCGAGGTGTTCGGTCTGAACTGTCGACTAAAGTAACGTTTTCATTTAATCTACGTTTTTTTAAGGTTTTAGAGAGGTCGCTAGTGTCTACGTGAGATAAGACAACCGAACACGGCCTCATAGACCGGCGTAGCAACTCGCTATTATCAGAAAGATGTTTTATGATGATGCTGTTGTTGTTGCTGTTGTTCTTTTTGGATCTTTTTCTAAAATTGTACTTAGCGTCGCTCCTGAGACCTTTCCTACCAGACTTGATTTTCGACTTTTTATCTTCCTCCAGCACATCCATGAGATCAGTGGAGCACCACTTTTCGTAACTGTTGACGCACTCCAAGAATGACTTGTTCTTGCTCGCCTTTCCAAAGCCACTAGAGAAATCTATTTTACGCCCGAGGGGCGAACTGAAGTCTAGCAGCAGAAGCTTTTTCGATCGTCCTCGTAGGCCTCTCGTAAATTCGATGGATTTCGAAACCTTGGACGATTTCGATTTGAACAATAGCTTAGATTTTCCACTGGACAATTCTTGTGTTAACGAATCGTGAGTATTCGGTGCTTCATCGTCTTCGTCGTCGATTACGATAATTTCGTTCAAGGAAATCTTAAAAGTTGCAGAACTGGCTTCAGGTTCTGTCGGCTTTTCTTTTTTTATGATCGAATTCAGTTTTAATCCTTCCAAAAATAATTTTTTGTTCATAAAATCTTCGTAGGCCGTCGACATCTTCGCGAAGCTGAAAGAAAAAATGAAACTCGATAATGATAGAGATAAGCATTACCTCCAATGTTTATGGCCATAACACGACCAACGGACATGCACACTAATAACTCTTTTAAAATTGAATGGAGTCATTAATGTTTTCTAAATATAACAAAAAAAACTTACACCGGTAATGAATCGAATTTAAATTAATTAATTTCATGAGCGTGACTCATTACTGGTGCTTCCAGTAACTCATCTGGAGTTATTTTGCAATAGACCTCCCATCCCGGACACAAAACAAATGCTTATCGTAAAAGCGCCTTCTTTCTTATTTTATAAAATAAATTTTAATAACAGTAAAATCATGTTGTCGTTATTGAGTTTATTCCAAATTCTCTATAAAGGACAAAAACATCTCGCATTTGAAAACGCTATTTTGCGTCAGCACGATTTGTTTCGAACGATTCCACAGACGACGAACAAGCAACGTCTCCAAGAAATTGCAAAATACCGACTAAATTCTATCGAACAAGATGGCTCCTAATCGATGAAAACAGGCTCACACTGAAACGAAAAGTAGACTAAAAGCTAATATTTACAATTCCCCATTTCTACTTTGAAAGAGCAGCAATAGGCTAATTACGAAAGTTCTAGAGAAATTTGGCTGAGCGATTCCGAACATCCAAGTTGAATGAGAACGCAAAAACGTTAGGAAATTTAATATATTTATTTGTGTCGGGACTTATTCTAAAAGTTTATAATTGTACCGTCGCAATGATAGTATTACGTGACCAAGGTCATACTAGATGTTGAGGGCTGAAAACATACAGTGAAATAATTTGATTATAGTGCCGTTTGCTTGAATTCAATTTGAATTCTTTTTACAACTAAATAGATCCTTTCTTAATGAGACTTTTTCTTTTAGGCAGCACACCGTCTAACAGCTGACCTCGTCATGATGTCAGCACGGATTATAACCTCATTGTGAAAAACACCTTCTTAAGGTGATTCATTTCAGTTCACAGATCAGCAAGGTTAGCACAAGAGCAATCTTGGTAAAGCCCTCTCGTACTTTGTCAAATCGACAAAGCAGTGATACCACCAACTTGCTTTGTAAAAGATAGTGTCAGACCAATTAAGGAATGCTTAGAACTGATGATAGATTTGTAGTTTTAATTTATATTCTCTAACTATTCCTTATGTCATTTCATAATGGCAAAGAATAATTCTCAGCAGTCCATGCTTAGTCCTTGAGAAATTTGGCTTTGCATTTACCTTTCTCCAAAAACTTAGTACTATGTGTTGCATACTTTGCTGCATTAGTCTAGCCCAATTACTTTTTAGGATATTGTCGGTTTTTGTTAATTCTTCACATGGATTAATTCTATCAAAAGTCTTTTTTCTCATTGACATTTGCGTCAAAATAGTTACTGACCGACCGTCTATCAGGATCATTCCACTTGTAGTTTACAAATTACTACAGATTAAAAATTTCCTTAAACTCACCCAATCTTTCTCTAGGTTTTTAAGTTCGACTCAAAAATCTATCCCAAATCCTCGATGACAAAAAGAAACACAATTAAGTGCTTGGATGGCAAACAAAGAATGGCTCCCTGCTATTCTTCGATCTATTTAAAGAATGCCTTCGATCCATTAATTCAATTAATTTTATATCTTTCGGTTGCCTCGTAAGGCCAAATCAGGATGTACACATTAAGTTGTTCCTGGATGAAAGGAGAGATACTGTATAGTTATCCTACTTTTGAGGCACTACTTAGTCGATTCCCATTTGTATAGCGCCCCCATCCGAAGGTGCTTCTTGATTTGCTCTGGCCAGCTATCGATATAAATAGGTAGACCGCACGAAAGCACTTAGTACTAGTATTTAATTAGTCTCCTTTCCACATCTAAATATCAAGAGCTTTACCCAACCATCAAACCAGTTATTTAAGATTTAAAATGAACACTCAAGCATCTTAATTTTCGGACTTAAAATTTGAATTTGGAAATAAATACCTATAATACCATGACACATACGAAGCCCTAACATTTAGGCCAAAAGGGTTCCTTGTATGCGTTAAAAATGTTTGTTGTTTCCTGCTCTTTGATGTGCAGGCTTTCTGCAACAACACTGTTTCTCCTTATCCACTGAGCACAACATAGGTTAAAGTTCAGGCAAACTTCCATCATGATGGTGTTGGCTCACAAAAAGATTGCTTGTTTTATTTGAGTTTAAAATTATTAGCAACATTTTGGGAAATGTAACATTTTTAAAATGATTTCTAGACTTTGAAACTTGAAAAAAGTTGTCGAGCAAATGGACATACTACATGTAAAGTCAAGGCAACATTTAAAATCAGATACTTTGCTTATTACTTTATTTTAAGTGTTATCTTTTTAACAGAAATCAATGTTGTCCAATTTAAATTTCCAAATTTGATTTGCTTAGAGTTCAAGATATGAACAAATGAAAGAAGAATTTTTATGAAAGAGAACTATAAAATCAGATTAAAAGCAATTACCACAAGTTAGTAGTAATTGGTAAATGTTCAGACAGGTACATTCCTGTTAACTTAAAAAAAAAGATAAGCCTTGACTCAGAAATTTAGTGACTCAAGAAAAGTTTATGAAACAAGAAGCCCATTGGATCAAAGCTGCAAATGAGAAAATTAAAACATCAGAAATATTTCTTAATCTTTATAGAAGATCTTGTCTTAGGAAGCATTGCATCAATAAAAGACATCCTTTTACAGAAATGCACCAAAAATTTGCAGAAACTTTTACAATAAGTGCTGCTCCTTAGCCCAAAAAGTGCCTTCATGTGGAGGCAAGAATGAACATACATTTTTAAAAATCTCTTTTGCAAGGAAGAATACAAAGAAGCTATATAAAGATCATAATTATCTTATTAGACTTACCATTATCTACACAAAATATGCTAAAATACTTAATGATATTTTGTTTAGGTGGGGACATTCCTAAATTTCAAAGTAACTGCCAGAGTTTGTTCAGAAATTGGTAGTCTTCCTTTTCCTTTTCATAAGTATTGAAAGGTTTTACATAAAGCCTAAAATATTAAAAAGAGTGCTTGAATAAAAGACATCTTGAAAATAGATATGGATTCATTATACTAAAAGTTATTGTAATCCCAGGATTACATCCAATCACATCCTAAAATTAAATAATGTTGTGTAATCAATTTTCATTGTACTCAGGAATATTAATTAATATCGCTAGCTTTCACACTATTCAAAGAATAGAAGAAAGTTTCATAGGCTTTAGGATCTGTTAGTATTAGCAGTTTATGTTAGCGCTCACGCGAGTAATGCTTTTATCATTAATTTATTTAAAATCCATTAAACAAATCTGTTACTTTCTCCGTAGATACCAATGACGTTATCCAATGTAAAGCAAACCGGAGTTCCAATTATGAATCATTATAACGTCAGAAAGGTCCACCTAACCGCTCGATCCGAAAGAAAATCATTCCAAAAATGAAAACGCTACCTGATATTACATGAAGCCTTCAAACATCACAACCAGAATCCGTGTATTTTCACCCCCCTTTTTATCGATAGTCGTTTCGGCGAGCGGGCGAAAATAAAAACAGTCGTTCTAAGTAAAATCCGCCAAAAGCCGAGTTACACAAAGCAAAGTCAACGTAAAAGGAGCGCAGCTAAAGACACTTTGAAACCGTAAATTGGCTAATGGGCGGAGCTTCAGCAGCTGCTTTGCTGGCAACAGCTAGTAAAAACAGACATAAAGGTCACGGTCATTTAGTAGAGGATGGGTGTTTTCTAGTACAAGGCGCTAAATAAATCGTCTCCTGGTTGGTCGAGCTTAAATTACTTACAAAGTACTAAGCGCATTTTAAAAATATTCTAAATCATACCGTACTGGGACTGCTTGTACTTGTACTGACGGTGATTACACAATGTACTGCGAAGCGCGGCCACCTTCAATAAGCAACACCCTTTTCGAATGTTATTTATCCCCTTATCATCGACGGTTCAACTGTATAACGTACAAAAGGCTCATCGGTTAATTAATGCGGTTATATTTTCGGAATACATTTAAAAGTTAAATTTCTTAAAGTTAATTTGCATTATATTTTATAGCACTACATTAGAAGTCGTTTTCAAAAGCGGGCGGATCCATACTGCTCGAAGCTCTCGCTAAACAAGCGGGCCTATAATCGAGATGTTTCATGCGCTTGTACGTTGAACCAGATGTGGGATCAAATATTGAAAGCTCTTTGTGTAAGTACAAGTACTGACAGCTCAAGTACAAGTACTGGCTTTTCGCAGCAGGTGCGTTCTGATTGCATTCATAGATCACAAAGTGCAAATAAATCGTTAAAATAAATTTGTGCAGATAAATTTGTGTTGAGTTTCTTGTCATTGCATTGATTTGCTGGTGTTCGATCCATCAAGCGCGAAGTGCATTCTCATATACTGAATAGAAAATGCTTTTCAAATACTCGAGGTCCAAGCGTAGTACTGAATATGATAGTACAAATACATAAAATGCATAACCGATTATAAGCATGCATAAATAAAATGATTTTGCCGACCCTACCACAACATATGCTAGAGGCTGTGGCTTAACTTGGGGAGTATTCACACGATTGAAAGATTGAAATCCTTATGAAAATCATGAATTGAGATGAATTCCTTCTCTAAGCACACGACAGTTTATTGTTTACAATAATAAAAGGTTTTGATTAACTTTTCATCACTTTTGTTACGTATGTGGCTACTCATTGCGGCCACACGTGCTTGCCAAGAAAAACAGATTTGTGTCACACCACGTTATATTTACGCGTATCATCATACAACATTATATTTGCATACAATATTGACTTTTTTTTGAAAATACTATCAGTAAAATTAAAACTTAAATTAACGCTTTGCTTTATGCAAGATGAATATGAATTCTCAGCTCAAATTTAATAAGTTAAATGTCTATTGCTTATCTTTAGCAAATTAAGTTTATCCTTTCTTTTATTTTATATTTAATTGTGTTATTATTGGCGCTTGGAAATTCAGTATTTGGTCAATTATAAAGTTAATTCCTCTTCAATATCTCTTTTGAACTCGGACGAGGCTTTACTTAAACACATTAAACTAATAACGGTCATTAATAATATGTTATATTGTAAGTTATTAAAGTAAATATGACTGAATTCTCAGGGCTGGTTGGACTCATAGTGTGAGGAATGTTTATCCGCTATTTCAAAACCCTTTTGGGATTTTACCTTAGGATGTGCGGCATGGGTAATCTTTCTTAGCCCCATCAAAATTTTTGTCAGAGTAGCTGGGAAAAATTGGATTTATATTTAAATTATTGTTTATATTTAAATTATTGTTTGATAAATAATTTCTTCTTAAGTTCCTTGACACCCAACGTGTTCAAAATGTTCAATCATTGCGATGAATTTTTATTTCATTTTTGGAGCCATACATTTTGTAATACTTAAACAGTCCAATTTATGAGAGTGGCCTTCAATTTTTTCAATATTAAAAATTACCATATGCCGGATTATGGGTCTTACTCCAGAAAATCCTGAATCCTGTCATAACATATGCCACCGATATCAATCGATATCAACACAGTTATATTCAGTTTCTCGAAACAACTCAAAACGTTTTTTCATGGCGCTGTCAATAACTGCCAGACGAGGCTTACATTTTCTTTGTTTCGCGGGATTTCGGGCTTTTTCCATCTCCGGGTGAATACACATTTAGGCCTGATCATATAACCCCTATCGTCTTTAATGAGATTTTAAAAGTATAGCTTCCATGATCATCTGTGAGACAATGTATTGGACGTCAATAAAAACGTCATCATCATCATCTTAAATTTTTTATTTCAAACAACGTCCATCACTTGGTCGTTTAATCAGAAAGATCTGAGGAAAATCTCCGCTAAAAATTTGAATTTACATTGCGTGTTACATCACGACGTGTACAAACATTTCTAAAGTGGACGGAAAACATACGAGGAATGTTACGTAATAACTTTAAATAGAGCCTTCCATAAATTCTAAGTAATTTTCAATGGATAATGACATGAATAAGGTTTAGTGTTTAAAAACAAGGTCGACAAAGGGTCTTGTTATGTAATGGATCCTTAACGCTTCTAGTACTTTAAAATCGTATAATCCTAAGTATCAGTACAATTAGAACTCGAAACTGAACCTAACCCTAATGCTAACCCTAACCCTAACCCTAACCCTCGAACTTAATTTTGATAGGAAATCATTTTCACTGAAGTGTCAAAATAATTACCTAACCAAACTGGCAAAGGTAAACCCCGAGTACCTGTAAATCTTAGGTTTACAGTCTTAATTGTCAGTTTGCAATTCATGACACCTTGTCAGCCACGAAAAACTGTCAGCGATGAAGGTATTAGTTTATTAATCATTATTATCGCAATAAAGTTAACGCGTGCCATGGCCTTAGTAATCGTATCATATATAACGTAAAATTACGCAATCATTCTCAACGCCTAACACTCTCTGTCCAATAATGAAAGACTGAGTTGCGTTATAAATTTTAAGGGTACCTAACTTCCGATAGAGGCGTACTTCCTCTTATCATTTTTTTTGTCTTTATTGAGTTTGGCTTATTTTGACGATTACAGACTACAACAAGATAATTTTATTAAGTTATATTTTTTTATCAATTTTATTATTATATATTATTTATGGCGTTTATGATTTCATTTTATCGCTAGCCCTCCAGTTTATAATATTTATATTGTGAATTAATAAATCATAATCATAAACTGTGTCTCATATTGTTTTATTCCATATTTAAGTGATTTCTTTGAGCACGGAACGCAGTAATGTTCCCTCATATTACTTAAAGTTGCATTGGGTATTTGCCAATGAATCTTTTTGACTCCAAAAAGGAAAATACGAGTCTCTATTTGCTGACGTGTGAATGGATGTGATCTACGAGAACACAGACAGGACTGCTCTGAATTATTTGCTAATTCAAAAATGCCAGAATGAAGTATTTCTATAATTTATTTTAAAGAAAAACAAAAAATTTTTATTTTCGGCATTTAATTTTTCTTTCTGACGACGTTAAAAACTACTTTTATAACTCTTTATTGCATAATAAGGTCAAGAAAGACTAATTAAAATGCGAAACCTTTAATGAAGCTGCGTTAAGAATCAACAAGAATGATATTAGCCCCATCCATTTGAAGCTTCCGCTATGTTTTGACTTTCATTATTTACCCTAAAAGTATGACTATCCATTTTATCTTAATTACAATCACATTGCTGCATAATACATATTATACGGTGACAGAAATAGCGATATTATGGAAGCTCCGCGAACGATACGTGGGTTGCATCGTGATTTTGAAAACATTCAATTTAATTTAACAAAGATATTCGAAAAAGTCCTAAAAAGAAATATCGGATCATAATCAGATTTAAGCATCTGGTAATTTAAACATCTGAAGGGTAATTGAGCAAACGTGAAGCAATTTCATGTTACGCATCTGACTCCACAAAGTTGTGACGTGTACATATAATTATTATTTCATATGATACAACGCCGATTTACATATTTATGCCAATAAAGAGTTGGTCTGTATGACTTTCGGGATTCAAAGCTTTATGATGCCATATTATAAGATCTGACTCGATCAATAGGGATGTATTTTCTAACTTTGGCCATAATGTAAAATCATTACTAATGATAACAGGTACAATTAGACGATGAGTTGCATTAGAATTGTATCCAGCCTAGACCTTTTAAACGCAGCACGTTGCATTTTAGAGACTAACAGGAAACAGCGAGCTTCTAGCTCGAGAAAATATCGACGTCATTGTTGTGCAAGTGAGTCTCTATTCAGTAAGTAATTCGTCCATCGTAGTCTAATCCATGCTACGTTACGGGTCAATTGACTTACAAACCAAAATCACTCTAGATTAAACTAGCTTAACCTAACTATAACTTATAAAATTTATAAGTACATAATCCCGATCCATATTTTAAAATATCCTCAAAAATGTCTTCAATAATTTCAAAGACGTTATCAAATCTAGACGTTATTCAATAACTTAGTAGACCATTTTTTGAAGACAATAAATTTGGAAAACTAAAAAATTGCCATCCTTTCATTCTTTACGCAGAACGCGAAAGAAAAATGGATGCCAGATAAATTTGGGCTGCTTTGAATGAATCGTTCAAGCAAAGTAATGTAATTTACTTTCTTACCCGTTACGGGCCTAATACCCTTTATTGAAGGATATAACAATAAAGGGGTAGACCTTAAGGATTCCGATCTTTGAAAAGTGGGACCAAGCCCAACTTTTGACACCAGACTTAAGCCATTTCTTGATCCCTATTTCACCGGCTCAAATGAAGGGAGACGGATTGATTGAACCCGATGGTTGATCTTGCTATCAAATCTTGCAATTGTATGAAAAATCCATTATTTAGATGAAAACGAATAGAAATACCCATTTCTTTTCCCTTATTTCAGAGAAAATTTTGCTACGAGCACTGTTTCTTTCACCCCGGCGCTGAGAAAGTCTTTTATGGATAACTTGATGTTGGTACTTGGTAATACAAATCCCCCCCCCCCCCCCCGAAACTATGATTCTCTGAATCACATAATCTAAAAGGAAGCCTGGACGCAAGGGTGTCAAGTTTAGACATTTTCTGAGTAATCTAATAAAAGTATCCGGATTCCTCTAGAATCTTTCTAGAGGTCAAGACAATACGCACAAGAAGAAGGGCTAAATGTTTTCGACGATGGTAGCAAGTAACAAGATATTAGTTAGATATTAATAAACAACATTTGTATCGATACAGTCGGTACGAGCTAATGAAAAAAAGCTTTAGGCACTCATTTTAGACTATTATTTTAAATTCCTCATTGATGCCTTTAAAGACTTAAGGATATAGAATTTAGAACATATAAATATATAAGACATAGAACTCTAAGTTAACTTGCAACGGCATTTAATCTTCAGTTAACAGCCAAACACCCACCGGAAACCATTTCAAAATCAAAACAACTTCTGCAAGGGATGGCGTCGATAGGGATGGTCCAATTAATTATTTATTTTTACTAAATATAATTGATTGTCATATCGCTTATGAGGGTGGACTACATTAAGTGACACGTGGAAAAATATGATTATTATGTAACTGGCTATTAGCAGATTCTTTTATAAATTATTTTATTCAAATTTATGGGTTAATGTTAAGGCTAGGGCTGTTCTTCCGTGAATAGCCTTATTAAAATTTACTACAACTTATTTGCTTAAAGACCTTAAGGAAACGTCAGGGAAAAGATCAATTTATCTGATGCGTAAAGTAAGAAAAAAATGAATAATGACTTTCTCTCGTGCCTTTTGGAATTGCTTAAAATTCTTGAAAATCCAATTGAAAAATTGCGCAAAACATTTTTGTCTCAAGTTTTTCAAAATAAAAAAAAATTTAAACTCAAAGGTTTTCTTTATAAACTTAGTTCATGTCAAAGCACACGCGACGAGAAATGTTTTCGTAGTTCTTGAAAAGTCGAGATTTTACGAAAAACTGTTAATATCACTAACTAGACAATTAATACTAGTAATTACAATTACGTCCTTATACTGTTATATTATATCAAACAATTCATGATCTGATTCACTTTAGAATTTAAACTCTCCAAAATGAAGAGAGATGAGACATCGGGTTCATGTTTCGCTCTCTGCCAAATTCATTTTATCATCTGGTTTCTTTCTCCTGATAATCTTCAAGTCTCAAGCCGTACTTAAGAATTATCATAACGTTCCATTTTAATTATCCGTAACGATGATATTTTTATCATTCATCGTTTTACCATACAAAACGTTATCAGCTATAATAATGACCTTAAACCTAACCCTACCATTACCCCTATTTACGATCCTTCCAAACCTAATTCTAACCCTAGCTGTTCCACTTGTATAATGAAATTTAGAATACAGAAATAAGCCTCGTGAATCCATTTTCAAGCAAATGACATCGATACATGACCATCGTCACAAAACATAAGCAAAGTATTGCGTACGTGATTGCCATCTCCTCGTTCAATTTATACATTTACACTCAAGTCTCGCTATTATGCCACTTTTGCTCGGTCCCGACGGATGGCATAGTATCGAGACTTGAGTGTATTTGTATTTTCAACAGATACAATTTTTTTTCGTAAAAATTATCGTAATATTAATTAAAAATGTTTCTAATAAACTAATTGAAAAGTTTATCTGAAATTATTTTTATTGAGGATCGACTCAAAACGAAGAAAACCCACAAACCGTAAAAAAACGAAAAGACTTTGGAGGGAAAAAGACGCTTGAAGCTTAAAGTTTTCATGGGCAAAAAAAAAGCATTTTAGCTATTAACTCTAGATGAGTTTCGAACATGACTGACTTTCCTCACCCCAAATGTTAGTTCTGGACGAAATAAGGCATAAAACTATCGATATCGATAAAAAAATCGGCACTTTTTCATCAAAGATCAATATCCTTCATCATCGCATTTATTTCTTTACCTAGCAATTAACTTAGTTTTTGAACAATCAAATGATAGTGAAGTTTTTGCAGAATTATTAGTTACAAGGTTTTTTTAATTATTTTTTTTATGAGTTTATTAAGGTATCAAAGCAGCTGAAAGAACAAATAGCAAATTGAACATGTACAACATTAAACAAACAATTATGTACATAAATTAATGAAACTAATGAACTTAAAAAACAACAAAATAAACTCATAGTGTCAGTCTTTTAAATAACCTTTCTTAACAGACAAGTCATAGACACGCTCAAGTATGTTTAAAACTTGAAAGAAATGAGTTTGAGCATTTTGGAAAATTATTTTTAAAAATTTAAACACAAATATCTCGTACTTTAGCTCGGTATCTTTTATTGCCCCAATAAAAGGAACCTTGAAAGGATAATTGTTGCTGAAGGTTAACAGCGGCAGATTCATTCAAAAGTAAGATCCTATTGTCTAGAATGGAGAACGAAGCTACTACCGAACAGGCACAAATTCAGCCAGTGAATGCACCAGAAACAGTTGAAGTTGCCACAGAGCAAGTCCAATCTGAGAATACTGAACCAGAAAAGATGGAAGGCACAGAAAAGACACAAGTGCCTCCCTTGAAACCACTTTACTGCGTGCGTTGTAAATCAAGGAACTTTATTCCTGAAGGAGTTCCAAAAATTTGCCACCTATGCCAATTCAAGTTTTTCTATTTTGTGCCAGACGCTCCTGCTCCTGCTTCGACCGAGCAGAAATAAATTTCCAACTTAATGTAATCATTCTCTGTAGCAAACTATGGTTGACCATTGTCATCAATAAAACTCGTATTTATTTTGAATTAATCTTTAATCAGATCGATAATGTTTTCTATGAACTTAAGTAGAAATTGACGAAAATCGTCTTAAAATATTCAAGTCCAAACGCTAGAGTTCCTGGGGAAAAAATCGTGCTACAACGTATTTAATAAACATATAACAAATAAAAATAATTTAAAATATAAGCATAAGTTTATATTTATAGTATATTATTTATTACTAGCAATTTAACGATTAAAATTTGCACTAAACTCAGGACTGTGGCGTAACACCAGGATACAATCGCGAAAAGGGGAATTCCACCAGTATTTGTTTCTCTATCATTGCCACTCCGCCGCTAAAAGCTAGAAGCGTCTGGGGTCATTGAAGTCTGTAAAATAAGCTGGAAGGCCATGACTGATCCAAATATTTCTCCTTGTTCTTCTCAGAGTTTAGGACTGCAATGTTTGCAGTCTTTGGAAATTCCGGATACTTCAAAGTGCCCGACATCTCCGATAGAGATTGAAAGACCACAAGATGGATCGAAAGATTTGAAGATGGACGAAGTCATCAAACATCTTGTGATTTGTGATAGTTGCAAAATGAACGAGGCCGTTAACTTTTGTATCGAATGTTCTTTTAATTATTGTCCAACATGTTTGGCCTATCATGGAAGAATTCCAGCCACAAGTGGCCATCAATTGGAACCACAAAAGGACCAGATTAAGATCAATAGGTGCAAAGAGCATTCCATGATGAAAACGTTTTATTGTAAAAGCTGCAAGATTCTTATATGCAGTGAGTGTCATTCAATGCACGAAGAGGAGCCTGAAATGATGGAGATAACAGAATATTTCGACTCCGTGAAAGTGACTTTAGAGCAGAATTTGAAAGCAAAAGAAGACAGAATCGAACTCATCCTTTCGAACGTGAAAATCATTCGCGGTGAAAAGGATAAAAAAGCACTTAGTGCCTCAAATTTGAAGAATGAAATCCAGCAAAGAGGTCAAGATCTGAAGAACCTAATTGATGTTATTACAATCGAAAATCAAAAACGTGTCGACAAAGAATTGGAAAGACAAAGCACTGAAGCCGACGACGTTTTGAAGGAATTGAACGATTCAGAGAAGCAGTTAAAAGCAGAGGTGGAAGCTTTGAAAGAACAACTGAAAAACATGACGATTGAAAATGTGCCCGAAATATTCCCTGAAACGACGAACGTAGATGAAGACATCCCATCATATTCTGAAAGCTTTGAAATTTCACTCCAATTTAGTGACTCTGAAGAACTGATAAAATTGAGGAAAATATTTGGAGACGTCGTGAAGGGTTAGCGTTTGGCTTCCATTTTTTGTTGCTTAAACAAAATCTTTGAATGGAAATTCCTAATTCCACAATATTTAAATTAGAAATTAAATTTTAGTTTAGAAATAGTAAGCACTTTTCTTTATAATTCGTGCCTGTTTATTTCATGACCCTAACCCCCGTCAGACAGATGTCATACTTGCATGGTTGGTGCCAAATGGAAACACCCACACCACATAAATGTCAATAACGTCACACGGTCTCAAGCAACTTGAGCCAGCTCTATATAAATTCTTTGATTTAAAATTAATTTTCAATAATTTTCAAATTTGATTAAAACTAATCCTCAATTGCAGTGCAAAAAGTTAGACTGGTCAAAAAAATCGAGTTCCCATCAGGAAGAATAATTAAGACATTTGCTTCAAGTGAAGATGGTGTTTATGTTGGATGGATGGACAGATCAACAACTGAGGTTAAGAAGGTATTTCCATGTCCTGGATGGAATGTTGAATTGTCAGAATACAAAATCGAGGATCATTTAAGTAGTATTTATGATGTATTAATATGGAATAATAAATTACTTGTGTCTGGAAATTTGAAAAAAGATAGCAAGGCCAATGGTATTGTTGTCATTCCATGTGATCAGAATGGAAACCCTTGGCTAAGTTACGAAAATGAAATGACTGGAATTTGGAAAATGTCCAAGATATCTGATGAAAAGTTTCTTGTTATAACAGATTACAGTGTTATGTCCTTCTCTTATTACACATCAAGATATTTTCCAGGACCTTATATGAAAGTCCTGGAAACATTGAACTTCCATTTTTGCATCACCGATGCCTTGCATGTTAATGATGATCGCTATGCTGTTGTTTCTTCAAAGAAAGTTGTCGTCGTTAATTCAAAAGGTGAACAGCTTTTTACGTTTTCACCTCTCGATAATTTGGACCCAAATTTCACTTGTTTGACTCGGGATAAGCGTGGAAATATTTATGTCTACAACTTGCACGACAACAAAATGTATATTTTGAATTCGAACCTCGAATTAAAAGCAGTTTGTTCTTTGAACAAGTCATTGAACAAAATTTCCTTTGATGAGCATCGAAATTGCCTCACAGCTCTCGATTCTTCCAGCACATTGTATATGTATGAATTTTAGATAAAATGAATTAATGCGAGCCACTTATTTTTGTTTATTCCAAGTTACGAGCAAATATTTGAATAACGGCCATTTTGTTGGAAGTTCTTGATGTACCTATCTTGGCATGTTGTTATGAGGAAGAATTTAATGTCATTTAATAACATCATGCCAAGTATTGAATACAGACTCTTTATTTGAATTATAGAAACTCTGGAAAAGTCAAATCCATAAGTATTATGTACTGAATTACGTACAACGAATAATAGCATTATCATAAAATTACTTTAATTAATAAATTAAAATAATAAATTATTAATTAATGAATTATTAATTATTTAATAATTATTACTAATTAATGATAATTCTAATAATTATCTTGGAGGGGGAGTGGAATAAATGTAAAATGAAAAAGCAATTAAATAGAAGGAAATACCTGAAAACCATGAAGTGGATCAGTTAAAAAAAATATTATCATCATCATCATCATCACCATCATCGAGACTTGCACTAAACAAATTAAACGCTGAGAGTACTTGTGCCAGAAATGCATTCCTAACGAGTAGCAAACCCAAGAGAGAGGTTAAAACCTGAAAAAAAGGACATGTTTTGGTGAGAACGTATTTTGCAACAACATTTAACAAAATATTTGGACTTCAAAGATGAAGAAGATCCAAAGGACGTTCGAATGTTACCTGTTCTTGTAGCCAAACAAACAAACAAACAAACAAACGAAAAAAGACTTTTTAAACATAGATGAGTTTAAATAAACTTTAAAAGCAAAACAAAAGAACAAAAATAAATATAAAACATTTAAAAAAATAAAACATTTAAAACGAATTCGCAAAACTTTGCAACGTGTCGAAACTCGTTTGACCGAAACGGCATCGAACGAGAGAACGCTGAATTCCAGAAGAAAGAAAACAAACTTGAAAACAAAATAAACTAAAATATGACTTGGAATTTTGAGAGAGATGAGATTCACCACCGACGACCGGTGCGACCTTTGGCCTCAAATGGGGTCGAGCGGTGCAAAAGGGTCACGAGACACGCGACATAAACGCAAGTCCCGATAAAAGGTCGGCGAGTACTTTCCTGATACCAAAAATTAAAAGATTTGAAAGATTAAAAAATTTTCCATCAGAAGTTGAACTTATGAACTTTCAACTTTGACTCTTCTTGTGCCAGAGGATCTTTAAAGGTCTGGCGTAATGAATTCTAATAACCAATAATAATCGTTACCGATTATTAATAATCAATTATCGTCAGTAATGATCAATACTAAGTTTTGACTCGGTACGACTTCCTTTCAAAGGTCATTGTCAGTGCAAAGCACACAATCTCACTGAAGTGACTGAAGTAACCAACCTATCGAGCTCGCCATCGTCACAACGTTCAAACACGTTCATCGATCGCCATCATCATCATCACCGCAAGCATCGCAATCATCGTCGCGACAGACGCCAAATAACGTCGCAGAAAAAATATTCTTTAAAAACGAAGTCACGGGCTCTCCTTTCCGACACCATCCGTCCGTCCGTCAGTCAGTCGTGTCCCACCTGAGACCCGAGATGTTCGCCACCTGTAGTGCCAGAGACAATGGCAACGATAATGTCAATTCTGAACATCACAAAAGCAATAGATGGGTTAGGGTTATGCAAATGAAACGATAAACATGAACATGTAAAACCAATAAATTATGCAAATGAACCAATAAACATGAACATGTAAAACCAATAAATTATGCAAATGAACCAATAAACATGAACATGTAAAACCAATAAATTATGCAAATGAAATGATAAACATGAATATTTAACAACAACAACATAACCACAACATAACAACTCACCACCAGTCTGGAACGAACCAAACAACTGGTTCTGCACGAAGACGTGGTCCGTGAACAAGTCACACCTTGGCAACTGTTGCTGACTTTGTGCTGACTTGTGTTGTTGTTGTTGGAAGTGTTGTTGTTGTTGCTGCTGTTGTTGCACAACTTGTTGTTGTTGTTGCATGACGTAACCGATGGGAACGCCAATCGGAAGAGGGTTTTCGAGGCAGACTTCAAGGTTGGTATTCTGCCAGCTGCTAATAATAGCAACAAACAAACAAACAAACGAATTTAAAAGAATTAATAATATTAATTAATAACAATAATATTAATTAATAACAATAATATTAATAATAATTCAATGAATACTCAATAATTATTATCAAGCAAACCTCTCCCTCAAAAGTTGCTGTTGTTGCAATAAATGCTGTTGTTGTTGTTGCAACATGTGTTGTTGATGTTGTTGTTGGATGTATTGTTGTTGTTGATGTTGCTGCTGTGGACTGTAGCTCGTCTGCTTCTGGAAGTGAGAGGCGGGGCTTAAGTTGTCGAGACTGATGTCAACACCTGGATTCTGCCAGGTGTTTGGGAACTTTTCAGTCTGGAAATGGATTAATATACCAATGAACCAAAATGGTTGTCAGGTCAGATGGACGGACGGGTGGGGAAACCATTTTTCCGATAATCCGTTGATTGACATCATGAATTCATGCAAGGAGTGGAAGCTCCTCTAACACAACAACAACAACAAGAACAACAACAACAACTGTAGGCAGTCGTGGTCTTGTTGAAAGAAGGAAGCTCCTCTAACACAACAACAACAACAACAACAACAATAACAACAACAACAACACTCAGTCACCTTGCTTGTCCTGTAGGCAGTCGTGGTCTTGTTGAATGAAGTCATCCCAGGGGGTTGCATCTGACGACAACAAACATGCAATGACGACGGGGGGTTCCATGTAATCCCTATTTGCTTTGTTGACCCAGGGTCAACTGGGTGCAATCACTATCATCATCATCATCACCATCGTCATCATCACCATCATCATCAGTCTAACATAAGATTTTTGACTGTAATGATAATTACTTTTACTATTATTATTATTATATCATCCAATTAAAGAAGCACTTGAAAGCCAGACTTGGAAATAAATTATGATAATGATAACCTGGTTACAGGAATTGCCAGCATTGTTGGTCATCTGGAATAAAGGACAATGACATCAATGATGATGATGATGATGATACTATATAGAAATGAATCATGACAGAAAATGGTGGTTGGTGATGGTGATGATGTTTTGTACCCATTTGACCCCCGCTTACCCCTATGGTGGCATAGTGGGGCACCACGAAGGACTGACCGATGGTCTGCGTGCAGACGACATTCAGAGGAATCAATTGGTTGGCAACTGATGACAACAACAACAACAACTTAATAATAATAATAATATAATAACATTCATATTAAATTGCAAAATTAAATTGAACAACAATTAATTATCTCATCATCATCATCATCATCTTCTTGCTTTTGTGTATGACTAGTAGCCATATGCAATCCCTTTTATATTTAGCATATACCATCATCATCATCATCATCATCATCATCACCACTCACCTGGCAGAGGTGAGATGAACCCGACAGGTGAGTAGATCGTCGAGTGGGTGGGCACCGAGAGTTCCCTGAGCAGTTCCACGTTGCTCTGCTTTTTCAGATCCGACGAGTTGTTGTTGTTTTCGGTGTTGTTGTCATTGAAGTCGCTGGAACAACAACAACAATAATAACAACAACAACAATAATAATAACAACAATAACAATTACAATGATTCTTGTAGTCACAAGAAGGCCCTTTTGTACCGTGACATCTATAAGCCGTGACGACGGTGATGATAATGATAACAGTGGTGATGACGATGATGATGATGATCATCACCCACCTGATCTGCTTCGTCTGCTCTTCAGAAAGAGATGCTAGTGCAGCCTGTTCCTTTGGTGCTGCCAGTAGGATGATGATGATGATTATTATTATTATTATTATTTCAACGAGGATGAAAGTGATTATATATGATGCTAATGATGAAAGCAAGACCAACTGAAATCGAAAGTACATTCATTTTGTGTAGCAAACTTATGCTTTGTTAACAGATGACATTTTTGACACTGGTCGTCATCGACATCATCATCATCACCGCCACCATCATCATCATCATCATCATCACCATCACAACCACCATGATGCTCACCATCAGTGCAGATGTTCTTGAAATCTGCAAAGTCCCCGTTTGCATTTTGTTGTCCTGTTGTTGTTGTTGTTGTTGTTGTTGCTGCTGTTGTTGTTGTTGTTGTGTTGAAGACTGAAAAGTCAGCAAAGTCCAAGTTTTCGTTGGATTCGTCCTGTCAGACGATGATGACGTTGGAAGAACTTCAATATGCATTCTCTCTAATGGCATCCATTAGAGATGCTAACGGATGACTCATAAACGACGCATAAATTATGATTAATAGCCAGCATTAATTAGCGATTAAAAGCAAACTTATCGCCTCGAAACCTGGTTGCGGTCGCCACGGCAACGGCCGGAGTCCCTCTTCGACTTGTCTTCGTCCGACGTGCCGCACTCCTCCTGGTTCCTTGACGGCGTTAATGATGATGATGATGATGACGATGATGATATTTGTAGTGACGATGACGACGATGATGATGACGACCATCTTTTGTTCGACTAACTCGGGTTCGTTGGGGACAATGTCACAGATGCTCTTCTTGGTCTTGTTGCCTGTCGACTGGAAACCATCCTTTCTCATCTCCACCCAGTCGTCTGCTTTTGTGAGGGCATCATCATCATCACCATCACCACCATCATCCTCATCACCATCAACACCATCTTCATCATCATCATCACCATCATCATCACCACCACCATCTTCACCATCATCATCATCACCATGCATGACAACTCACCAACAGAAGCAACGGCATCTCCTGCCAGTCCGATGTACTTGTCCTTGGCCTTCCTCGCCTTCTTTCTTTCCTCCCTCAGTCGTTCCGAGTCCTGCAGCAGCTCCACGAGCTCCTTTGCCTTCTGAGCAACTGCACGATGATGATTATGATGATGATGACAATGATGGTGATGATAATGATGACAATTATTATCATTCCAAAGGCCTCTCATTATGGCCTCTAAAAACTTTGGCTAGTGTCTGTTATTCGTATTCATCGTGTTGTAATTTTTAGAATCATCATCATCATCATCGCCATCATCATCATCATCATCACCCAACAATTCAACTAACCATTGATCCCTTGATCCCTGCCACAGTCATCCAGGCAAGAATACGTCGACAGCCTCCTGATGTCGAAGACGTGTTCCCTCGTCGAAGTCACGACTCTCTCCGAGCCGTTCCTTATCAGATACGTCAACAAGAGCAGGGACTGCGAGGACAAATGATGATGATGATGATGAGTACCGATAGCAGTGACAAATGATGATTATGTTGATGATGATGAGTACTGATTGCGTACCGATTGAATTTGTTGTGAATTTATCTTCGAGCAATATGTATCACTGTCTATGTACAAAAATAATTTAATCATCATCAACATTATTATTATTATAATTATTATTATTATTAGCCCACATGTTTGTTTTTTTAGCTGTCAACACTCCCAACGGGAAGTTGGTGCGCAGTTGGTGATAAAAATGTGATAATGTGACACAATTTACAATCAGTGCAACACAACTGAAAATGTTTGTTTCTTACTACTCCAATGATGATATGAAAAACAATGAAAGAAAGACCATGTCAGGCAAATTAATCAGTTTAATCAAATTAACAATTTAATCTGAAACTATTTTACTAAACCATTATTCAGCCTTTTATTGAGGTCATGATCAACATTAATTTGTTAATATTGTTATCACTACTAATATTGGTCAGCACCGAAAGACCAAACGACAAAAGCAACGATACAAACACACCACATGACACACTTTGCCCTAACCCTAACTATAGCCCAACCCTAACCCTAACCCTAGCCCAACCCTAACCCTAGCCCAACCCTAACCCTAACCCTAGCCCAACCCTAACCCTAGCCCAACCCTAACCCTAGCCCAACCCTAACCCTAACCCTAGCCCAACCCTAACCCTAGCCCAACCCTAACCCTAGCCCAACCCTAACCCTAACCCTAGCCCAACCCTAACCCTACACCAACTTTGTAGATTCTCCTCCAGTTTTTCTGATTCTCCTGAAACATTCTCTTCCAAAGCATACCCATCACCTCGGGGTAGTATTCGTAAGTGAAGGTGTATTGGGCTATTTCGTACATCAGGGTACCGTGGGGTCCCCAGGCATCGTCACTGGTCGCCTCTCGAACTTTGGCCTCCACTTCGGAGTAGTTCATTACTACGTTGGTCCTTTATTTGGGAAGGAATTTATTTATTTGTTTGTTTATTTATTTATTTATTGGGAAAATCAATAGGAAAACAAAGTCAGCAAAAAAATTGAAACAAGGAAATTTCTGTTGACAACAAAATTTTTTATTTTGTATTAGTTGATGCAAAGGTGTGTGGTAAACAGAAAGTACAAATTATGCAGTGATAACTTATAAATGATAAATAAATGCAATCTATAAAAGTTTCTAATAATGAAGTTGTAAGGCAATTTACCAACTAGAATTATTTTGTCAACAAGGTTAAAATGTATTGAAATTAGTTTAGATTTAACAATAGATTTCAGTAAGTTCATTGGAGTGTAATGTAGTAATTCTATCCTTTATGATGGCAATGATTTGTTTGTTTTCAATCAATGATGATGATGATTGTTTTTTTTTAATTTCCAGCACGAAATCAAGTTCAAATCTATGCTTATTTAAGGATTTTGTTGAAAGTGGAACTATAAGGCGATATAAAATTTCGCTTTAAGGTTTTATGCACGTTAGAAATTGCTTTTGGCTAGTAAGCTTTTCATACAATCCACCACGAAATCATTTCTAAAAAAAACACCATGAAAACTGAATAATGGCGAATTGATTTGAAATCACTTCAAAAGCCAGATATGATCTCACATTTTGTCAGCCAATTCTTTTATCATGATTCCAAACATGGTTTAATAATCTTTTAATTATTGCCGTGACTCAAATTTAATAAAAAAAATCGTAAAGAAATCTATTCGCATCTCCACCAGGCTTGCGCCTAAAAACACAAACGTTGAAGATCGCCAAACGAAGATCAAAGCAATCCTCGATAATGTAGCATCAATGTAAGCACAATAAATTTCCAAATGCTTTGTCATCAAAGGTAGTCTGATCAACTTGTTTTTTAAAATAAAACATTAACAAATTATCACTAAACTAATCATATAGCTCTACAATGGAAATGATTACAGGAACTTATGGAAAAAACCATATCGGATTTAGTTGCCGACAATAAAATAAAATCACCTTTGTCTAATTACATTTTTTGAAATATTTTAATAACAACATTTTGGTTTATAAGAAATAAAGACAAAAATTGATAAGTGTTCTAAAGTGGTAATTAATGGTTTGACAATGGGATACATAATTATATTAAGTTATTTAACCAAAAGACTATACTTGGTTTTTATTGAAATAAATATCATAAATTTATAAAGGTAAACACCGTGGCCTATTCTATCAAAACATCAGTTGATTCGTAGTGTAGCGGCTACTACTGCTGTAGCGATGATCAAAGCTATTTTGGTTTTTAACAATCATGGTAAACCGAGACTCACCAAATTCTACCATTACTACGTGAGTTGGATTCTTCTATAATCACACATGTCTTTTTGAATGCGATGGGCGTATGAGCCATGTGAATCAATTATTTCAAATGAGTTGTGTCACCTAACTGAGTTTTAGTGCATGTAAAAGGAAAACTAATATTTTTTACTTTGATTGGATGTTTTGTTTTTGAAATCTCAAAAAGTTTAATCTTTCTTAAGTTCATTGCTCTAATAATTGGTTCTCCTTGTATATTCAGCATAATGTTAAATAGAAACAGCAACGACAACACCAACTTTTAATAATAATAATAATAATAATCGTTAACCAGTCGCCGACCAATTCTTCAATTTTTATTTACAAATCTACAGTCTGAAGACATGCAACAGCAGATTATCAGGGAAACGTTCCATCTTGTTTCCAAGAGGGACGACAATGTCTGCAACTTTCTCGAAGGCGGAACGTATGCTCATAACATTCATGAGAGCATTTTATTTTGCAATGTTGCATCCCGATAGGATAGTGCTAGTTAAGCATAAACATAATATTCACAATACGTGTATTTATCATCGTGATTTAAGTAAATATAAGTTATAATATCTTTGACCCACGATTATTGTATTCCATGCTTACTTAAAATGCACTAATTATTATTTATATATTAATTGATAATAATATTTATTTCAATATTATTTGTAATTTACATTAAAGATTATTTATAATTGATTCTAAAAGAAAGTTATAACAAAAGTCTCTTATCAATTATGATATTATAATGTGAATGGATCTAATTGGTTGGTTATTTTTTTTTTAAGTCTGATCGGTGGCTCTGATTACAAGCTGATATACAGACATTATGCCACACTGTACTTTGTATTCTGTGTCGATTCTTCTGAAAGTGAACTAGGAATTCTGGATTTGATCCAAGTTGGTTTGAAGTTGAAACATAATTATTAGTTCTTAATTAATTATTATTATTATTAAATATTATTTATTATTATTATTAAATATTATTTATTATTATTATTAAATATTATTATTATTAACATTTTTATTATTAAATATTATAATTTATTATTATTATTATTATTATTATTATTATTATTATTATTATTATTGCAGTATACATTTAAAATAGAACCAAGTGGTTTGTGGTCTTAATTCAGTGTTCCCTATTTATAGGGCTTTCTCCTGAACTTATCTATATTTTGGTTCTGATCCAACGCGTTATCGTAGCGTTCTCAGCATAATTTATTAAGTATATGTTAATATTTGTGACATTGATAAATAATTAATTTGTTACATTTATTGCATAAATACGCAGGTATTTGTGGAGACCTTAGACAAATGCTTCGAGAACGTATGCGAGCTTGACCTCATCTTCCACGTGGACAAAGTAGGTCATTCCATGAATATTAATTACTACGTGCATTAATTATGCTTGCATTATCATCGGTTTCTGCACTTCAGAAGTTAAAATAAGCTCGTCATGAGTCTTAAACGTTGTGACATTAGCATAAAGTATGATAATCGAACCAGGTCCACTGGATTCTGGCCGAACTCTGCATCGGGGGAATGGTACTCGAGACCAACATGACGGAAATCCTCACCCGAATCGAGGAGCAAAACAAACAGGAAAAGAACGAGGTGAGAGTTTTTTGCGTTCGGGAAATGCACAAAGCGCCTCCGACGCTATGCATATGGCGCTATATAAATTAACTATTATTATTATTATTATCGCATAATGTCATCGTCACAACGATGCATCGTCACTTTTATGCAATGGTTAACATTTGCACCGAATGTTTTTTGATTGATTACTAGTTAGGCCACGAGCATTTTTGATCGAATACTAGTTAGGCCACGAGCACTTTTGATAGAACACTAGTTAGGCCACGAGTATGCTTCCGTTCTTTAGGCTGGTCTGGCAGCAGCACCTGCGAGGGCAGTTTCTGCGGTCAAAGAGATGAACATTCCGCAGAGAATCAAGGACATCAAACTTCCCGAACTTCCTTCTATCGGAAACCTGAAGTTTTGATTTTTCGGAAGCTTGGATTCAAATTAATCGAACGTTGTTGCCCAATTTATCCGAAAAAATTGTTATATGTCTTTGAATCGATTACCGTAATGAACTGTAAATAAAATGCAAATCTTGAATATTTTCGGTGTTTTGTGTCTTTTATATCTGTGGAATGCAATCAAAGCATTTCTTTCCAAAAGTGGGCAGAGACAATCCATGTGTGGTGTTTATTGTCTCTAATATCTTATCGATTGATCTTATCACAAGTATTGTCTTATACTTTGATAAACAACGTTTAATTTAATGAAAATATAATCAAATAAAAATTAAATTTGATTTTAATATTGGAAGTTTTAGCTCGAAAATACACATACCACAGCAATAACTAGCATAATTTTTTATTTGTACCAACAAAATTATGGCTAAACATAATAATACCATGAAACATAATAATACCATGAAACATAATAATACCATGAAACATAATAATACCATAAAATATAATAATACCATAAAGCATAATAATAACATGAATGTCTTAATCTTCACAAAAAAAATATACCCATCAAAACAATATTATTACACAAGCAAATTATTGCTATCAGATCCACTTTTATCCATTGTGTGGAATGTGGGACACTCGCAGATCTTCATCGTAGAAAATTCTGACCCTGTCCATTCTTAGGTCATCAGTTACTGGAGTATCTTCTGGCAGGCAAATGACCTGAACAATTTTATTCGTTATTATTATTATTATTATTATTATTATTATTATGTTTAAATATTTTTAGTCATATTTTATTGGTGCAAATCCAGAAACTATGTTTGCTTAGAAGAAGAAGGATTTCAAATCCCATGACTTATGTTTAGAAGTTACAATAATAATTATAATAATATTATTATTACTTTTAATAAAATTTAATTTTTATGGTTCCACACGCATAGCAACAGAAATTTAGTGCTAACGTTGAAGCGTGGATGATGCTCTCTGATGTATTCCCTGGCTTCTTCTACATCCTGGTGTAGTTAATTATTATAAGGAGTTTATTTTTTTATGAACATTATTTTAAAATTAATTAATATAAAATTATAATAAAATTATTTTTTATAGCTTTTAATATTTAATAATATTTAACAACATGAAAAACATTGGCAAAATCATTGAAAATCGTCGTCACCACCATCACCATCAATAGTAGTTTATTTAGGAAAATCGTAAAAGTTAATGAAATATTTCTCAATAATACTGATAATTAATAAAACAATTTTTTATATTAGAGTAAATAATAATTATTATTATAATAATAATTATTTTAATAATAATAATTATTTTAATAATAATAATTATTTTAATAATAATAATTATAATAATAATTATTATTTTAATAATAATAATAATTATAATAATAATTATTTTAATAATAATAATTATTAATAATAATATTTATTATTAAAATTATTATTAAATAAAAATAAATTATTATTAAAATAATTATTATTATAATAACAATAATAATAGTAATTATAAAAATATTTTTCAAAGAATTTGTGAGCATTTTTACTAGATTTAGGAACAAAAAGTTAGCAAAGAATATAAATAAAATAATTCCAAAATAAAATTTGAAAGAAACCATAGTTAAATATTTCTAAAATTGGCATATTTCTTTGGCAACACTTTACTCACCTTTCCCACCAAATCTGGCCATGTTTGAAATTCACGTTCACCAAAGTCGAACCTGATTTTTAAAACTATTTTCATGTAGATTTTTAATAATTCAATAATTTTTAATCATGTAATTGACAGATTATTAATTAATAAATTATAACAAATTGTTAATTAATTATTAATTAATTATTTCTATTTCAATGGACTCACTGCTCCGACAAGACGGACAAACAAAGCAAAGATAAGACAATGGCCGACTTCATTGCGGACGCAATCTTTAGAATGAAATAAACAAAATCAACGAATTTAATCTAATTTTCAATGAAATTCTCAAAAATTATATTACGTCCGATAAATTATATTACGATATTCGAGTTTGCCAGAAGTAACTCAAAAGAATCCTTAAAAGAATTGCTTGTGGCATCCAATTACTAGAGTAATCTTGATATTATCAAATCTTTATTCATTAATATTACCCTATATTCTCCGTCAAAGTCTATCGGTATTACAAATTATTCCTTGAACAAGCAGAATTTATAAGCACAATATAAACGCTGCCTATTTCAGAAACAGTCTGAAACAGTCCTAACAGTCAAACAGTCCTAATCTTAAATGGTCTCAGAAAATAAGTTCAATTCGACGAAATTCAGAGAGATTAAGAGCAAAAATAATAAATAAATACAAGATAACGAACGTTCAAAGTCCAGACACTGCACAAATCGTGAGACACACTTGAAAACATAATCGGATCTTTGAACTTTTGCTACGAAATGCTGCGAAATTGAGGCAAAAAATCTACTAAATTACTTAATTAATAATAAATTACATAATTTTGATTTAAAATAATACTTTTAATTATGTTTGTTCATGGGTTGAAAATTGGTTCTTTGAACGCTTTGGTTTTTAGCTTATGAGAGACAAACGAATCATTTATTATAAATTATTTATTAAGATTCATTTAACTTAGAATTTCTAATAAATAGGATTTAAACCACAAAAGATATTTTAAAACTGTTTGTAAAATTCTTATCCTAATAGGATGTGAACAGTAAAATAATTTACATTTAATTTTAATTAAGTTATATTATTGGACATTAATATTAATTTATTTAGGCAAGTATAAATTTATAATTAGCAAATAATTGTTGTTATAATTTTCTTTAATATTGCACAGCACCTCAACCCAAATTTATGAAAGACAAAAAAGAAACAGCACTAAATTCTGGTTAACAAGAATTTTAAAATAGTTTCAAAATTTCAAATAAATTTGACATATTTTCAAAAAAAAAAAATAAATTTCGAATAATCGTAAAACGTAAGAAAGTAAAAGACATTCAAAAGGAAAACAAATAAAATACAATCATTCACAATTATTTACCATTTGAAATATCAGGTATAAAGTGTTAAAGCAACTATCTCTTCTTATATTTATTCCAGTTCAGAATTATTTCAGTAAAAAAATATTCATTAATCATTTTAGTTCATAAATATTTCAATTCAAAAAGATATTCATTATATTTTTCCGGTCAAACACTTTTCATCCGACAAATGGAACTTCGACGACACGATTTGTCCGAGTATTATAAAATATCCTCAGCCTATTCTGTCTAAAGTCTGCAGTTATGGGAGACCCTTGTGGCAAGAAATAAAGCTGAAGATTTAAAGATTTAATTTAGGAAAATTGAAAATTTATTTGCCCAATTTATTTGCCAATTAGTTGTAGAAAATAAATGTTATAAAATAAAATAAATATATAAAATATAAAATGTTGTAAATAATTAATTAATATATTACTATATAAAATATAAATATTATCTCATAATTGTCGGCAGGTTTTACATCTCGAAAAACCAAAAGATGTATGCATATAGGACTGAGACTGAAATGCAGTGATCAGTTACACATAAAGGTAAATATACACATATGCACATACATATGCAACATACAGATATTCACAAAGCATCCTACAGCTAGTAATAATTCACACGAATTAATTCTGAGATTTTTAAAGTTGAAAAATCAAATTCTTGAATTCACTTTTAATCGGGGACGATTCAGCTGTAGATATAGAGAAACCTCTTCTACGGTCTGAACATTGATTTATTTAAAAGTTCATTTAAATTTAATAATTAAATTATATACGTTTTAATTTCGATTTAGATGCGTTTAGGCTTTAAAATTAAACAAAATCGAATAAAAATTATCAAATTAAAGGCCTACTTTGTCAACTAATTGTGGAAAACTCTCAAAATAAAAGTCTGAAATTTGAAGACTGAAACGACAAAAAATCTAGAAAGCACTTCTTCGAAGTAATTGATTTTTAGGGACACGAAATAAGATACCATTTAAAATTCAAGAACTTTTATAAATATTGACTTTAAATAATTAAATATTAAAGTAATTCACAAATGTGAAATTTAATCTTTAACAAGGAATATAAAATAATAAACTTCAGGTTACATTTTAATGAAACATGATGAAATATGGTGATGGTGAAAAAATGGAGAAAAATAGTGAAAATATGGTGATGGTTAAAAAAAAGGTGATGGCTAAAACTTCTAACCCTAACACTTACCCTAACCCTAACCCTAAACATAAGTCGTAAGCCTAATACTAACACCAACCCTAAGTTCAAAACCTAGCCCTAACCCTAACCCTAATCCCATGTTCTAATCCTAGTGCGTAATCCTTGCTTTTAAATGTTGGTAATACCCTAACACTAACCTTAACCCTAACCATAACCCCTAACCATTAATTATAATATATATCATAATATTAATATTAAAAATATTATTAATATAAATAATATAATATTCATCATCATCATATAATAATAACAATAATAATAACCTTAGTTAATAACCTGAATAATAACCTAGTTAATATTTTAATAGCTTGAATACTGATAATAATAATCATAATAATGATAATTATGATGATAATAATAAAAATAATGATGATATAATAATAATAATAATATAATGCTGATAATAATAATAATCATCATAATACTACTAATAAATGACATAATAATGATAACAATAATAGTAATAATGACAATTATTGCAATATAATAATATTACTATAACAATAACAATAATTTTAATAATAATAATAATAATAATAGCAATGCTAATGATGATTATAATGATAATACATTATAAACATATTATAAATATACATAAATTAATTAAAAGTATTAGTAAGAATCGTTAACGAAAAACTTGGCATGAAACTGTTTTCAGAAACAAAATACTAACGCAGACGCTACTGCAATCACGAAACTATGAATCACCCAGAACCTCATCCCGAAAATGATTATATTCTATTTAAAAGTCAAATTCAAAACAATTATTTTGTAGTTAATATGTCAGACCCTCTCGACCATTTCACAATCTTTAATTCAATATTTTTAAACCAAATGTGGGTGTATTTTACTTAGAAATAAAACAAAAGCATCAAAGGTCAGCACAGATCACAGTAAGCAGACATCTTTTTGGTCAAAGACCTGAGACAGAATTTCATTTTAGAATAATTTTTGTTGTTGTTTTGGGGGTCGTACATAATGACATTAAAGAAGATTACTGAGGACTTATATTAAGAAATTTCTGACTGTAAAGGAGAAGGGTAACAATAGTCCAGATGGTGCCATCATTTATTTCCAACAGTGAATTGTCGTAAACAGGAAAGAATCGATGATGATGATGAACTTGTTTAAATACTTTATATTTTATAATAATTATCTCCATTCAAGAATTTTAATTATTAAAATAATTATCCATTATTTTAATTACTAATTTTCGAATTGCTACCACATCCAAGGAAAACCGAATTTTAAGTTTATTTGGAAGTGTAAAGTAATGATTCAAAAAGAGTTTCATTTAAGATTTTTATTCGATAAATGTTGATTCAAAGATTCATAAAATCATAAAATTTTCATTGCAAAATGAAAGAAGGTCTTCAGTGATCTCTTCAAAATTTGATTCTCCAAAGTTACTCTCAGCCCACGTACGGTATCATAACAACAAGGTTCGTATGAGGATCGTAATAGACACGCACTCTATTGTAGCGGAGGTCAGATGTTACAACAGTAGCCACAGGCAAAAATACAACCTGAAGAATAACATAATTTATTATATTTACATTTATAAAAAGTCGGTTAAGAACTAAGAAATAATTCCATTTGTGTTATAAAGATTGCATAATATTTCAATAATGTAAATATTTATAAAATAAATAAATAAATTATATATAATGTAATATTAATATTTAGATTTAATCTATTTTATTTTAATGTGTTTGAACATTTTTAGACATTAACGGAATCTGATTAAAAAGAATCTGTGATTAACGTCATAATGAGGATAATGAAGCTTGAAGTATTCGCGAGCCTGTTCTACCGTCTGAAAATAGTAAAATATAACATAAAATCACAAACATTTTAGATAATATTAATTTTAATAAAAATCAAAAATTAATTTAAAGTATAACAATAATTAAAATTAAATTTAAGATTAAATTACTATCGAAATCCAATGACAACCTTGTCCAGTACATCTGGAAAACTCCTTAATTCCCCTTCGAAATTTCTGAAAAAATTTGGCAAGTTTATAAAAGTATTCTATGCCACAACAACAACAACGACATAATAACGATGAACATCAAAATACTAACGTTGAGGCCACAACCACAACAAACAATCCCAACAACAGCAACGACAGTTTCATCTTCTTTAAAATCACGTTTTGAGAACGTGATGTGTGAGCATTTCAACGTCTTTTATTAACAATGAATTTAAGAAATAGGGTTCAAGGGTCAATTTAAATTTAGCCGGCTTAATGGTTATATGTGTGTGTATGTGTGTATGTATATGCATATTTATTTATAAGTCAACCTGAACTTTAAGACTCGATACATACTTCAACAATACATTTGTTGTAAATAACAGTCACTTCAAATAATAGTATTAATAGTAACAATAACAATAATAATGTTAATAATAATAATAATAACAATAATAATAATAATAATAATAATAATAATAATGGTTAGAATAATTTATTAGAAGAAAAAACACAATTATATAATTAAAATCAAAGGGTATAATTAGATATAGAACAAAATATATAAATTAATGTTTTCTCATTTCTTGTCTAATGCTGTATTAAAAGATAAAAGCTATAACAATGCAATTGCATACAACGAGCTAAAATATACAATCATGAACCTAATCCAGAAAATATGTAATTTAAGAGAATACATAAATTATACTTATATTATTAATATATTGTTGTAACCCGTTAGGAAGGCAAGTATTATCTTTCCGATTTAAAATTATTTTAAATTAAATTTAAAGAAATTGAATCATACACACATAAGTACACATACAAACATATGCATAAATATATAAATATATATACATACACATACACACACACAAACATTAAGCCGGCTAAATTTAAGTTGACCCTTGAACCCTATTTCTTAAAGTCATCGTCAATAAAAGGCGTTGAAATGCTCACACATCACGTTCTCAAAACGTGATTTTAAAGAAGATGAAACTGTCGTTGCTGTTGTTGGGATTGTTTGTTGTGGTTGTGGCCTCAACGTTAGTATTTTGATGTTCATCGTTATTATGTCGTTGTTGTTGTGGCATAGAATACTTTTATAAACTTGCCAAATTATTACTTTTCAGAAATTTCGATGGGGAATTAAGGGATTTTCCAGATGTAGTGGGCAAGGTTGTCATTTGATTTAGATAGTAATTTAATCTTAAATTTAATTTTTATTATTGTTATACTTTAAATTAATTTTTGTTTTTTATGAAAATTAATATTATATAAAACGATTGTGATTTTATGTTGTATTTTACTATTTTCAGACGGTAGAAGAGGCTCGCGAACACTTCAAGCTTCATCATCCTCAATATGACGTTAATCACAGATTCTTTTTAATGAGATTCCGTTAATGTTTAAAAATGTTCAAAAAAAATGAAAGAAAATAGATTATATCTAAATTATATATAATTTATTTTATAAATATTTACATTTTTGAAATATTATGCAATCTTTATAACACTAATGGAATTATTTCTTAGTTCTTAACCGACTTTTTATAAATGCAATTATAATAAATTATGTTATTCTTCAGGTTATATTCTTGCCTGAGGGTTCTCCTGTAACATTTGACCTCCGCTACAATAGAGTGCATGTCTTTTACGATCCTCGTACGAACCTTGTTAACCAAACGCCGTACTCGGGCTGAGAGTAACTTTGGAGAATCAAATTTTGAAGAGATCACTGATGACCTTCTTTAATTCCAATGAAATTTTTATGATTTCATGAATCTGTGAATCACCATTTATCGAATACAAATCTTAAATGAAACACTTTTTGAATCATTACTTTACACTTTCAAATAAACTTATAAATATTTTAAATTAATAAATAACAACTCGATTTTCCTTGATGGATGTCGTAACAATTCGTAACAATTTTAGTCCAGAAATCGAAAGGACTGTTTTTCCGAAAATATTTGGAATGGTGGTCATTCTAAAACATTTTAAAATTAGAACAATTTAAATTCCATTTAACAAATTCAATCTATTTTTAACAAACTTAATTTTAAATTAATGTTTTTTAATCGATGTAAATATTAAATTTTCAGACGGTGTAAAAGGCACGCCAATAGCTTAATCACTTTTATCCAAAATATAAAGTTAGCCATGCTTTGAGTTTCAGTAGTTATGAACAAAGAATGTGAAGTTTGTTTTGAGATAAATATTAATATTGTGGAATAAGTTAATGAATTAATAAATTATTATCTCAATCATGATCTATTATTGAGTAGGTTTATTTTGTATCTGAATCTGTCCCTGTGGTTAATCAAGACTTTCGTCAATACAGGATAATCGTCTTTCACAACTCTCAAACCAAACGTGTTAATCATTTCCGCTTGTAGGTTGAAAAGAATTTTTGTAAATCAATTTGTCAGAAAAAAACTTGCTAAAATTTCATTTAATATCATTTTTTTTTTATTTTATGAACTTTGATGATTCAATTTCTTTAAATTTGATATAAAATAATTTTAAATCGGAAAGGTAATACTTGCCTTCCTAACCCTAACCTTAACCCTAACCCTGCCTTTCTATACCTGTATTTCCATTTTAACAAATTATTAAGTTTCCGTTTATTTTCCTAATAATGAAATGAGAAGATTATATTTATGCTTATCTATAACAAATTTTGAAATTCATTTAGATTATTATTATTATTATTATTATTATTATTATTATTATTATTATTATTATTATTATCACCATCATCAATATTATTACTATCAGTATTATATTAATATTATCATTATTTTCACCATTATTGTTATTATAAGTATTTTAGCCATTTAGTTTAAAATATTTATAAGTCTATTTGGAAGTGTAAAAAGTATTGATTCAAAAAGTGTTTCATTTAAGATTTGTATTCGACAAATGGCGATTCAAAGATTCATAAAATCATAAAATTTTCATTGGAAAATGAAAGGTCTTCAGTGATCTCTTCAAAATTTGATTCTCCAAAGTTACTCTCAGCCCGAGTACGGCGTCTGATTAACAAGGTTCGTATGAGGATTGTAAAAGACACGCACTCTATTGTAGCGGAGGTCCAATGTTACAGGAGAACCCTCAGGCAAAAATATAACCTGAAGAATAACATAACTTATTATAATTGCATTTATAAAAAGTCGGTTAAGAACTAAGAAATAATTCCATTAGTGTTATAAAGATTGCATAATATTATAATAATGTAAATATTTATAAAATAAATTATATATAATTTAGATATAATCTATTTTATTTCAATTTGTTTGAACAGTTTCAAACATTAATGGAATCTCATTAAAAAGAATCTGTGATTAACGTCATATTGAGGATGATGAAGCCTGAAGTATTCACGAGCCTGTTCTACCGTCTGAAAATAGTAAAATACAACATAAAATCACAAACGTTTTATATAATATTAATTTTCATAAAAAACAAAAATTAATTTAAAGTATAACAATAATTAAAATTAAATTTAAGATTAAATTACTATCTAAATCAAATGACAACCTTGCCCACTACATCTGGAAAACTCCTTAATTCCCCACCGAAATTTCTGAAAAGTAATAATTTGGCAAGTTTATAAAAGTATTCTATGCCACAACAACAACGACATAATAACAATGAACATCAAAATACTAACGTTGAGGCCACAACCACAACAAACAATCCCAACAACAGCAACGACAGTTTCATCTTCTTTAAAATCACGTTTTGAGAACGTGATGTGTGAGCATTTCAAAGCCTTTTATTGACGATGACTTTAAGAAACATGGATCAAGGGTCAACTTAAATTTAGCCGGCTTAATAGTTGTTGTGTGTGTATGTGTATATATTTATATATATATGCATATGTTTGAATGTGTACTTATGTGTGTATGTATATGTATATATATTTATACATCAACTTGAACTTTAAGACTTGAAATCTGAATAATGTTGCATCAGACGATTTTCAAATATATTTGACCTTTGATTTTTTTCAGTTAATTCCAAACTTGTTTGGTACGCATGTTTGTTGTAAATAAGTCACTTCAAATAATAATAATAATAATAATAATAAAATTAATAATAATAATAATAGTAATAATAATAACTGGAATAATTTGCTAGAAGAAAAAACACAATTTTATAAATAAAATAAAAGTATCCTCATAGGATCTGAGATAATAACGATATAATTTGTTACCATATGAAATCGTTCTTGAATTATCTTCTAATAAAAACATATAAATTTTTCTATTAAAAGAAAAATAAACAAATAAATAATTATAATAAAGTATATATTTAAAAAAATTATTCGATTAAAAATAATTAAAGAATCTTCATCTTCTTCTTCAGGTCACAATTGGAAGAACAAATTTCGTGACCAACCATGTTTTCAACCACGCGAATCCTTTCCTTAGCTCAGGGTTAGGTAACCCTTTGACGTTTGGTTAATGAAGTATTTTAAATCTCAATTAAAAATGTTAATTTTAAAGAAATCGAATCATCAAAGTTCATAACATCATAAAAATGTTGATAATAAATGAAATTAAATTTTTGCTGGCAAATTGCAACAATAACTTCATCTTTTCAACCGTTTTGTAAAGATTTCAATTTACAAAAATGCAATTCGAACATTTAAGTCCTTTTGAATACATTTTTGGATGGTTCATAATCTGGCGATTGTTTTTTAAAGCGGACCTTCACCGGGGTTAAAAATGTTTTCGTCATTTATTTTCAAATGGGAAATATTTTTAAATTTAAATTTTGTCCATTAATTTGACAATTGATTTTCCATCATCTATTTGTGCTTTTAACATTTCTCTAAAAATAGTTGCAATAAACATGCAAAATTATGCATTCTATCGTTTCTATTCTATTCGCTCGAATTTGCGAATTGTTCCGACGTCCATCCAGGAAAATGGAATTTTAAGTTTATTTGGATGTTAATTATTGTTAAAGTAATGATTCAAAAAGTGTTTTAAATGTTTCATTGAAGATTTTTATTCGAAAAATGGCGATTCACAGATTCATGAAATAATAAAAATTTCATTGGAATTAAAGAAAGTCTTCAAATTTTGTGAGCTATTCAAATTGTGGTCCTCCAAAGTTACTTTCAGCCCACGAATGGTGTCTCATCAACACGGTTTGTACGAGGATTGTAAAAGACACGTACTCTATCGTAGCGGATGTCCATGGTTACTAGCGACCCCTCAGGCAAGATACGAACCTGAAGTTTAATAATTGGTAATTTATTAGCTCATGAGTTTCACGCAAATTAGCAATCAGAAGATTATAAAACGCAGACGGTGGTAGCAAGCACTATTTACAAATTGCATAAAATTTCATATATAATATAATATAATATGATATGATATGATATGATATGATATGATATGATATGATATGATATGATATGATATGATATGATATGATATGATATGATATGATATGATATGATATGATATGATATGATATGATATGATATGATATGATATAATATAATATAATATAATATAATATAATATAATATAATATAATATTTAGATTTAATCTTTTACGTATTGAACATTGTAGACATTGGTTTTGAAAATATCCGTGTCTAACGTCATATTGAGGAAAATGAAGCTTGAAGTATTCCTGAGCCTGTTTTATCGTCTGAAAACAACGAAATTATAATATAACATTAACTTTATTTTAAAAACACAAATTAATTTAATGTACAACGATGGTTACAACGAAAATTAAATTTAAAATTAATTTATTATCTAAATCAAATGACAACCTTGCCCACTACATCTGGAAAACTCCTAAATTCCTGATCGAAATTTCTGAAAAGTAATAATTTGGCAAGTTTATAAAAGTATTCTAATGTAATATAATAATATATCCATAATAATAACGACATAATAACAATGAACATGAATAATTCTGAAAAGTAATAATTTGGCAAGTTTATAAAAGTATTCTATGCCACAATAACAACGACATAATAACAATGAACATCAAAATACTAACGTTGAGGCCACAACCACAACAAACAGTCCCAACAACAGCAACGACAGTTTCATCTTCTTTAAAATCACGTTTTGAGAACGTGATGTGTGAGTATTTCAACGTCTTTTATTAACGATGACTTTAAGAAATAGGGTTCAAGGGTCAACTTAAATTTAATATAAAAATAAAATTTAACTTTAATATATATATATATATATATATATATATTGACCTTTGAATTTTTTCGGTGAATTCCAAATTTGGTTGGTAAACACTTCAAGTACGCGTTTGTCGTAAATAACAGTCACTTCAAATAATAATAATAATATTAATAATAATAATAATAATAATAATAATAATAATAATAATAATAATTTTTATTTTTGAAAGAGTAAGAACTGCCTCTAATATACTTCCACTAATATTATAATAATATTATATTATT
Source organism: Hirudinaria manillensis (assembly GCA_034509925.1). Taxonomy (NCBI): domain Eukaryota; kingdom Metazoa; phylum Annelida; class Clitellata; order Hirudinida; family Hirudinidae; genus Hirudinaria; species Hirudinaria manillensis. The sequence goes on from CM067527.1 coordinate 13,379,464, forward strand.
ATATATTAAAATATTATTAATAATAATATTAATATTAATAATAATAATTAATATTCACCAATATAATAAATCAATAATTAATAATTATTATTCATTTAATAGCAAGCAATAAGATTTACAGAGATAATAACCGAATGATTGGAAGAATTAAATTCAAGTTGCAAATAAGTTAATAATAATAATTTAATAAGTTAATAAAGTTACAAATTGATCGATAAACAGCCTCATAAGGTTCCTTTAATTTGCCGATTTTAATTAAACCTAGTTTTCGGTTTCAGTCGTGTCCGCTTTAACCAAATCAATTCGAAAAGCTTGCGTTTTTAACAGAAACGTGACAATAAATATTAAGACATTCATTAACTATTCATTCGAATATTTAAACAGAATATGATTTAAAATGCTCCTTTGTAACTTGGCCCTTCCTCGATTCAAAGAGCCGCCACTTATGTTTATTTTTGACTTTATTTCATGAAATATGATCAACTTTTAATAATTTTTGAGTTAATTGTTTCAGCAAATACCAATTCGTCAGACAAAAAAAAGACCAAGCAAGAATTAATATTAATACCAGTTGAAGCTGTGAACTGATTTCATAGGAAAGCAGAAAAAAAAATCAAAAAGCGTTTCGAAAAGTTGAACGATTCTCCATAAAATCTGTAATAATTTCTTTAACCCTCTTGAGGCACCTGAAATGAAAGAAATAATTGTTTAATAAAATATAAAATTTCAAATTATTGATCAGTTAATTATTAATTCACTAACCAAATTATATTTGAATTAAATTTAAATTAAAATTTTATTAAAAGAAAACATTCACTCAATTTTTCCAATACCCATAAAAGCTACAAATACTCCGCCAGCCATACCACTAGAGGTACTGGCTAGAGGTACCACTAGAGGTACTGGCTAATCAAATAAATGCATACATATTCTACATAATTTAACAAATCTCAAATTTAAATAAAATAAATCGTTAATAAATAAACTAATTAACACAATCACAAACTGCTGTAAATCTTAAACCGTACTCAGTTACCTCAACAACAATGTTTGTCTCGGGATCATAAAAAACTCGAACTCTTTCAATGCGAATATCTTTGGTAACAGGAGTCCCTTGTATGTAATATAACACCTGGAATTGTTATTATTATTAAATCATAAATTATAAATTTATTATTATTTTATATTATTATTATTATTACAATAAATTTAATTAAAGTAAAAAATTGCTTCAATTAATTTACAATTTTGTTCGGAATAACTTAAACTAGTCACAATCTAAAACAAATAAACTCTTTTCTTAACACACGTAAATATATTCAAGTGATTATTTATGAAAAATAAATTTAGATTTTTTAAAAGAATTAAGGTTAAAATATTATGAAATGAAAATAAATTTAAAAGTATTCTGCAAATCACGTGGAAATTAGGACGATATGTTTCGAAGAAATAATGGACCTCAGCGATGTTCTAAAAGAATTAAAGAAAATAAATTGAATTAAATTATTAAATAATATTTTAAAGAATATTTAAATAAATTGATTAAAATCATTTTAAGCCTTTTAATCTATTAATTCATTTAAACAATTATACTAATGGATGCATTATCTAAACTAATTATAATATCTGTAAAATTTTAATATTAAAATCAATAAAACAATTAAAAATAAAGTTTTATTAATAAAAATAAATTGGAGAAAATTTGCAAGTATTTTGAACATAAAAATTCGTTCGGTTTTTTGCTTGGCAGAGCAGAGAAGAAAAATATAATTTAAAAAAGTCACCTTGCCCTTTAAGTATGGAAATGATTCGAACTTATTTCTCTCAAAGATTCTGAAAATAATAATACTATTATATTATATTGTAATAATATTATTATTATTGTCAGAATCTTTGAGAGAAATCAGTTTTATATAATAATAATAATAATATTAATATTAATAATAATTAATTATATATAATATTATTATATAATATTATTATATTATATTATTATATTATATTATTATATTATATTATTATATTATTAAAATTATTATATTATAATATTATATTATTATATTGTTGTAATATTTTATTATTATTAACAAATGCTTATCGCAATAATAAAATACTAATCTGTACCAACTGTGCATAAAGAGCTGTCAATAAAAACAGCATCAATCCCAAAGCCAGCAAAAGCTTCATATTTCCAATCTGAACTGAAATAATTTAAAAATCGAAAGGCATTTTATTTACGAACAACGCTTTCCAATTATAAACCGTAAAAATTGGGATCTTCACGTTTGGCCAAAGTTCATCATCAAAATTCTACGTAAGAGCTTTTTATTTTCCCATTTTAATTGTTGCGTGTCCAATTTATGTAATATTTACATTTGATTTACGTTAAAACATGATAAAATAAAAAAAACTGAAAATCTTCTTTCACCGTGCTTATGTTGATCAACTCCACCAATCAGAAATGATTTCGAAGCTCACAAAGCCGGTATTTAGACAGGTTTTTAGGAACAATATTAGCTTGTACCGGCTTGAATTTGACTAGCAGTTCAATACGTATGTATGTAGTACGCATCAGCGCAAGTATATTGGCCCGAGAGAATATCAATTATGGCAGACATTGGTCTAGTGAAAGAACTGACACAATATAAGCCTTATAAATGCTAAGTTCTAATGAATTGTATTAACAAACATCTAGGTGACTCAATTCGATTTTATCTTAAATTAATAAATATTTCTTAAATTGTATGTTTTTTTTGGTAAATAAATAATATTTAATTAATTATTTCTTAGTATTTCGTATATTAATTTACTGCTTTATTTGTGATTTTAGATAAATATCTAATTAGTTGTTTTTTGTTAAAAGTGAATTATGAATTGAACACTTTTTATGCTATATAATATTTATTTAAGAATTTGAACAGAAATATTGCAGATTCAGCATCAAATATCAAACCATTTCAATCTCATTGCGCATCACTGATGTCAAAGCGATTAAAAAATTTCCAGATTAAACAAATAATTCCAAAAATAGGAAATTTTAAAAATATTGGAAGTGTTTTCGTCATCAATTAATCCACTTTAGATTCCAAATTCAGCCCTCATGTGGTACTCTAACAACAAGGTTTGTTTCGGGATCGTAAAATACTTGGACTCTGTTTAGCACCAACAATCTGGTTAAAGTGGTTCCATCTTTATAAAATTCTGTCTGAATAAGAGAGGAAAATTTGATTGCGTTTTGTCCAAATACTTAGAAAAAAATTGAATAGAATTATTATTTGCAAAATAAGAATGATAATGCAATTTTATTATATTTTGTTATACATTAATTAAAATAATATGAAAACTGAAAAATATTTATTAAATTTTAACGAAAATCTTACCTGCAATTCTGGATGATTCTGTTGAAAATATTCTCGAACCTCGTCCACATGCTATTATTATGTCACATATTAATAATAATAATAATAATATATTGAAAATTATGACAAACAAATTAACCAAAACTTTGTTATTTATTTTTTATCACTTCATTAGAAATGAATGAAAAGTAAAAAAATTACAAAATGCCCAAATATCTCTTTAGAATCAATACCTTCAATTACACGAGTAATAAATCTGACAGAATACTTTACAGGTTTTATTTTATATTAAAGATATTTTAAATATTTTAAAGCCCTAATGATGGTAACATTTTGAACACAGAACATAATTCATTCAAGAAATTGAACCAAAAAGCAGTCTTAAAGTAACAACCTTGTGAAGCAATTCAGGAAAAGAATAGAATTCTCTGCCAAAAAATCTGAAAATCAAATTTAAAATATTAAAATTTTAAATCAAAATAATGAAACTGAAGTAAATGTTTTGGAAGACGTTCCTACGAAATACCATTTTTTAATATATCGAGGTATTAATTTTCAGCATCATTTATTTTGCATGAATTTTTATTTATTTTGTTTATAATAACAGGATATTAATTGGTAAACTAGTATGGACAACAAATCTAAAACAAAGTACAAAACCAACCCAGAAACCAAAGCAACTGAAAGAAGCAGTCCCAATGCAACCAAAGCCTTCATATTTCAACCCCAGTTGTTAACAACACTATAACAATCCTATTATAAGCTTTAACAGAATTACACCAACCCTGTTCGGAGTGTCACTTATTATAAGCTATGCTTGCTGAATGTTACAAAGTCCAGGATTACGCTTAATATTTCATCAGGTCATTATTTTTTTTTAACCAAATATAATTGGAAAAATAACTCATTGAGTACTTTCTGAAGAAAGAAAGAAAGAAGTATTCCGTTGATTCCTAAAAGTTTGTTTGCATTGTAATTGAACATCAATCGACAATGAAACATCAACAACAGTCGATGATGTATTCTTAGAAAGATCAATTCAAGTATTATCTGCTTAATTGCTATGGAATTAACGCATTTAAAAATTAATTTTAACAATTGCGAAATTTATTAAATTACCAAGGAAGCAATAATGTATTACCAATTTATTAGGCTCAACTGTTCTGCATAATCCATAAGGTGATTATGGCTGAGCAACGGTTTATTTAAACGTTTTCTTTAAAATTATTGCATTTTCTGTATTTTAGAGAAATTACAACTAAACAGTCCTTTACGTAAGTTACTCAAATTGGAAATGATAAAAATACATTTTACAAAACAAAGTCTACCTTGACTGTTTCAATATTTTTCTTTAAATTAAATGTTAATCTAAATTTCTTTATTAAACTCTAAATAACTTTTAATTTCACGTCATTAAAAATTTCAATCTGTTTCATAATGTTGTCTTAAATAATTATAACAAAAAATTTATTGTTTCATTTTTAAAGATTTTTTCTTTTATCCATTTTCTTCAACCTATGACGGGCACCTGAACGACTTTGTTCGTGTTGGGATCGTAAAACACCAGTACCCTGGAGGGATTGTAATCGTGGCTCAAGCTTGATCCGATAGGGAGAAATTCGACCTGGAATTTATTCAGGATAATTTGAAAATAATTAAATATTAAAAATATACTATTTAAAAATAATCTAGCTCAAATATGAAATTTAATATGTTTACTTAAGGGTTTAATTTTGTGAAACTGTCGATTACTTTAGAAAAATCGTTCAAAAAAATTTCATTTTGAAAACTTGTGAATGTCAAGCATTTTAAGCAGCAATAATATTGCAGAGCTAAAATGAATTAAAAATTAAATAAAATTTTTGGCTACTCACATCCAGGTGTGGATGATATTGCAGGAAAAATCTCCTAGTCTTGTCGATGCTCTGAATGCAATAATTTTGAAAAAATAAAATTAACTAAATAATAAGCACAATTTTATGAGGAAAATAAATGTCTATACGTATTATTATGCACATGCAAATGTATTTATAATGGCTAAACCAATGCTTAAGTATTTGTAATATTCATTTTACAAGTGATTACAGTTAATTTATTAAACTCATTTTAAGAAACAGGTTTTTTGGAAAGGTATGAGACAAAATATCCAATAAGTTCAATTTTCCAAATAAAATAGTAAAAATATCGCAGAAACATTGAAGCCATTCGTTCATAACCTTGTTGAGCAACTTAGGAAAAGACTGGATTTTTCCCTTAGGACGTCTTTCATGAATAATAGAAAAAATAAATAAGTTTATATAATGATACATTATAAAATATACATTACACATTTATACCTGTACTATACATCTAAGGCCCAAATTCTAATCGTTAAAGCTGAACCACATTTGCCGTAGTGGTTAGTGTTAGGGATTAACTCAATAAAATCATCTTTAGTGTTAATCTATTGACATTTGCCCATCTGTCAATACAAGGCTTAAGTTTAACTTTCAATTAAATCACTTTATCAATAACCTACCTCTGGCATTAATTAATATACTTAAACCTAAATATAATCTATCAGGTAATATATTCATAAGCACATATATCCGGCATTTGTGTACCGCTAGAAATTCGGATTTACCGGATGTAACACTAACACTGAATCAGCAACGACGAGTAACAACCCAGTAGCACACAGCGAAAACAACAATACTCTCATCTCTCAGGCTGTTGAGCAAAGCAAACAAATCAACAACAAGTATTAATAATTTCTGAAATTATTTCCTTTTATAAAAGTGGTCGGGAAAATTATGCCTCAAGATGAGCGGAGTTTGATCACTCAAACACTTGAAAATTTCTAAGGTTCAAGTACGTTCACCATTTTCTTTTCTATGTTACATGTAGTAAGTGATAATACTCTAATATAACATTATAATACATTAATAATTTAAATTAATTTATAATCACATAAAGATGATTAACCTTTAACATTGAATAGATTTTTTCTTAAATTACCTTAAATTTTCTTGAGTTCAAAGTTAATATATTTGCTATTACATATTAAATAAATTCATTATGTTATTCAGACAAAATACGACTTGATCCAAAAGCAAAACTGAAGTGCAGCTTTCAAGTTCGAAGCACAATGATTTCAATTTGTTGGATTTATATTCAATAGTGGAACGCAGATTAATTTTTTTGTTTTTACAATTACTTTGGACTCTTTGCAATTGAATCAACATCTTTATTTCTTCAAAATAACTTTCCGTGTGATTTCAAATCGTTGTTTAAGAATCGTTGGCTCGATGCCAATTTAATTTTTAATTTGTAAAGATAAAGACCAGATTTGTTTATATTGGAGATGTCAATATTATATAGGTAATGTAAATTTATTTTCACAAAGAGATTAAAACAGCATCTTGAACGTATCGAGTTCGAAGTTATTCAATACTCAATTTCATTTCACTAACTAAGAGGTTTGAAAATAGTTTTTCTTACCAAATCTAATCATAAAACAATGTTGTAAGCAGAATCAATATGCACTGAGAGATTACTGGAACTTGCTCAGAAATGCCAACGAGGCAAGAGACAAGATCAGGAAAGCAGGGTAGCTGGTAATTCGTCTGGAATTGTTGCAAAAGTCCTTGGTGCAAAAACAATATTGGCCTTCTAATCCACTCTGTTTTCCACATTCATCTTTGAAAGGCAGGTCTACTTCTGCGCAAGCTCTTGACATTACTTCCCGGAGTAAAAGGTCGAACGTCATTAAGGAAATATTCAAATTTGAATTAGCTTGATATCATTAATTATCATTTACCTAATTATACTTTAACATTCAATTTTGTTCAAAAGTTCAGTAAAAGTTAAGCGAATTTAAAATTAAATATTATTACAAATTAAGTAAATACAAATAATCGCTCTCTTCAATGCATACCTGTACTACCCGACTTAAACTTGAGGCATGCTTTCCCTTCACACGTTTTTATACCGCTTTTGCTTTTATCGAATGGATCTTGGCATTCCGGTTCATTTCCACATTCGTAGCATTTCACTGCAAAACATTCACGATTCAAGAAGCTGAGCAGAAAAGTCGCCAAAAGTAACGTCTGCTTTGAAATTCCTTTCATGATCTTCAGAGTTCAAATCTGGAAAAGAAAAATCAATGTCATTAATCGATTTAACTTACGATAATATTGTGATGCAACTATTATTATTAGCGTTGTATTTATTATATTATAAGTAATATTATTAAATTATTTCCTATTAATTGCTCTTTTAATTTAAATGTACCTATACCTTAACGTTATTTATTTGTGCAAAAATTATATTTTATCTTTTAATGTCTTTAAAAATTACATATCATAAAAAAATGTAAAAATTTATCATATGTCTTACTTTTCCAGTATTTCGATCAGTCTGAATGTCTCAGCCACTATGCGCTACGTTTAATATCCAAATTCGTTGTCAAGTGCTTACGTAAAATACAATGATAGATCGGATAAGTAGCCCACTCATTAATAGCTCTTGCATTAATAATTAACATTTCAAACATCTGTTAGCTACCACTAATTGCATTTATAATTTACTAAACTCAAGGCATTAGTCGATTCTTTCGTAAGTAGTTCACAGAAAAAATATAAATCAGAAAATTTTCTGATGGATTGCTTTTCCAATCTTTATATTTTCTGAACGTTGGTGAACTTTTAAAATCTAAAAATTGAGGCAATTTTTAAAGGGGTTCGAATAAATCTTTTCAAGACTTGTTTTTATAAAATTTTTCAAGCTTTTAACCCTTTGAGTCCTGACCATCGGTGTTCCGTTGAGAGAGAGAATATCCAAAAATTTATTAAAAATGAGCTTAATTAATAACTTCAATTTAATTTAAATTAGGAATTATTATTTGACCCAGATCACTTTCTTTTCAGAAAAATTAACAATAACGTCTTACTTTCCCAATGCCAATTTTGGTTTTTAATTTCAAAGGATAAACACAAGGAAAATTCAAATCCTTTTCTTTCGGAAAAGATTAAGTTTTCATGTAATTCAATTTCAAAAGTAGATTTGAACGCATTAAATTTATAATTTCATTTTATTAAGGGATTTGAAAATATTTTGCGTAATGATTGCAACCATAAAAACAATGCGATATGCAGAGGCATTCTATAGATTCTGTAGGAAATTGCTCAAATAATTGCCCGAAAGACAAGAGCTAAGAACAACAGGCCAGGGTAGCTGGTAATTTTTCTGGAATCGTTGCAAAGGTCCTTGGTGCAAGTACATACTTCAGCTGATAATTCTCCTCCACGCTTTTTATGACATTCATGTTTGAACGTCGGGACATTTATGCAGCCTCTTTCAACTTCTTCCCTACCTGAATAAGAAGTCGATCATAACCGTTGGCATTAAGAAGAAAATATTCAAAGATGGGTTAGTTTTAATTCATTAAACATTTAAACAAAACTAGGCATTCAGACATTTAATATTTGTATATTGCTGAATAAAACGTTTTGCTGTCATCAATGAAATATTAACATGTAAATCAAATAAATATAAATATTTGCTAAATTATCAATTCGTACCTGAAACTATCACCTTGGTCTTGATGCAACTAGCACCTTTACACTTGGTTATACCACTTTTACTTGGACTAAATGGATCGTTGCAATTCGATTCAGCTGTACATTGATAGCACACGACAGAAAATATTCATGAATCAAGAAGCTGAAGAGCAAAGTCGCCAAAAGTAACGTCTGCTTTGAAGTTCTTTTCATGGTCTTCAGAGTTAAAATCTTCTGGAAAAGATGTTAATAATTTACATTATTTGTCATTTTGGAACGAAATTATTCCAAGTCCAAGATGCAAAGACCGATAGCGAATCTATTGAGGCCGTAATTAATTAAACGATATATAATTTTAATTATCCAGATTTAATTTTAATTAACAACGATCCATGTCTTCAGATAAATTGACTATAATGTTACTATTTCATGGTTAATATTTGAATTATTTGGCCATAAATTTAAAATACCCTTGACATTGTCTACTGCTTTAGCTTTTAAATTGTTTTTTTAAAGAAGAATGAATTATTAAATGAAGAAAAGAAAATGAATTATTAGAGCGATGATCCAAAAACGAGAGGTTACAAAACTTACATGTCTTAAAATTTAGATTTTGGAAGTTTATTTTCCAGCAAAGTCAAATCAAACTAATTATGGTTTTCCCCATTAAACTGAATATTGTTAATAAAAGAAAGAAGGTTGTCTCTTTGTTCAGCCCTTCTGTGGCACCGAAGCGACAAGGTTTGTCTCCGGATCGTAGATTACTCGTACTCTATCAAATCTCAAATCCATAGTTGCACCTTGACCTTTTTCTAAGAATTCTATCTGTATTGCACAAATACAATTCACTTTCACTTGATGAATTCATTTGAAAAACGTATACAAATTAGCAAAAATAAATCGTACTATATTATATAGTATATATATAATACCATTATATATATAGTATACTATCATACTATCATTTCTCCATAAAGATTTAAAAAAGAATTTGAACTTGGAAAAAATTTAAAATCGTAACCTAAAGTTAATTTTAAGTAAAAATATCATCATTTAGATATTTCATTTCATATAACAAGATTGTAGTAAAAATTTAAAAAAAAATTAAAAGCTTGTCGTTGCTAAAATCAAATGTCAAAACATTGACGTTGAAGACTTACATACAGGTCTGGTCTGTTTACTTGGAAATATTCTCTCGCGTAAGCTACGGTCTAAAGAAGAATTTGCATAGTTAATAAAGATATTGTCTTCATTTTAAAATGTTTAATACTAACTGAACATCACATAATACTGATAACGATGACGGTGACGATTTTTATATTATTGTAATAACCCTGGGTCCTTAGTTATAGAAGTTAGGTTTATTGAAAAATGTTTAGATGGCCCTTGGAAGATATGAGTTAGACTGAAGTATTGAAGCGCGCCCTAACTGTTACGTATACGCATAATTAATGCAATCAAAAATATTGAAATTGCAATTTTTTAAAAACAATTTAACCTTTCCGAGCAGATTCGGAAATGATTCCGGTACAAATTCAAAGTCACTGAAGTGGAAGACGATGAATAAATTATATTTATATGAATAAATTATATTTATATGAATAAATTTTTATAATATTTCGCTTTCGAATAGAATGGAACAATATCAAATACATCCATTTATTTTATAATAAAATTCAAAATAAATTCCAGTTTTTATCTAATTTGTTGATTTAACTATAAGCTTTATCACTATAACTAGTTATTAAACGTTAAAGCCATTGTGAGGGTTAAATTAATTAAAATAATATGTTACAAAATAGCTAATTACCCATCCTCTGCCTCTGCAAATGCGACAATTGCAAAGAGAGACGCCAAGATCAGCAGCTTCTTCATCTTTCAAACCTCCAGGAGCAAGGGCCACGTATTTACAAGTTGAAGGCTCTCATTTATATATTGTTTCAACGTAAGGCAGTACGAAAGGCAGCTAAAGATGGCTTAAGCCTAGACGCCTAGCTAAAAATTAGCTGGCACGATTTAGCCATCGATTTTTAGAATTTGTTTGCTTCTTCCTTCATCGGAGGTTATTGGTATAAAGTATAAAGTATATATATATATATTCATTTTTATTTATTTTTCTAAACAACATCGTCTGACGACCACTTTCACGATAGCAATGGAACAATTGTCGAAACACCATACATCTCTTGAATGAAGAAGCATATATGACTGATTAATCGAAATTAATAATTTATAAAATTAATATAATCGATTAATAATTAATATTAAACTATTTACTAAAAAAATAAAAAACTTTGCCATTCATATATACCCGCATCGTAGAGACATTTGTAGCGTGTATTGAATAGTATTGAACATTTACTGAGCTAGAAAGGTAACTTAATATCAAGCATTTCAAAGTGCAACAAAGTTTCAATAGTATTGAACATTTACTGAGCTATAAAGGTAACTTAATATCAAGCATTTCAAAGTGCAACGACACTTTAATTCTTTAATAAAGTATTTTTAATTAATAAAATTCGATATTTTGCTACTTCCGACCTCAATTGATTACTTTATTTTGATTTATTTTCCACTATTTTAATTATTGAATGAAATAGAAGCACAAATTTGAATTTCTAAATATTTTGATTGCGATTCCACGAATTCGAATTATTCAGGAAAATGAATGAATGATGATCGATTAAATGCAAATTGCAAACAAAATTTTAGTGCCACAAATAAAAATGAATCCAAAAGACAGTTTTAAATTATTTAAAATTAAAGTTTCAGAATTTTTAAGCGTCCACGTTTCATCATCACAAAGATTTTTCATCCCTCTATTGGTACCTGGATGACCTTCATAGTAATTGGGTCGTATATAACGTGAAGTCTGTGGGTCCATTGTAACTGCATCATCTTTGGTTATAAATATCACCTGACAGGATATTATTTGACGTTTAATTACTTAATTAAATAAAATAATTAATTAATTAACCGAATTATTACATACAAATTGCTTTGTGAATTACACAAAATACAATGAAAGCATTTCAAATGCAATAGTAAAAAATAATAAAAATAATATAATATAATAAATATAAAATAATAGTAAAACTACTAACGATGACGGTAATCATAATATGTAATAGTTGTAAAAATAACAAATATTTATAATAAAATGTTATTATTAAATAAATAAATATTGATAATAAAAAAAAATCATTCAGAACTACGTATATCGGTTCCAAAAATAGAAGGGGCAAGTACAAGGACACAGACGAGCGAAGTACAAATGAAGACAAAATACAAATAAGGTAATTATAAACACAGTTCGAAATGTGGACGAGGTGTTTACGAGCTATCGACGGACGTCCTTTTTGTAAAATTTTCAGCGTTCAAGTCCTGACAAAGGTCAGAGCTGTGGTTTCACATAAAAAACACTTAAAGTAGAAATTTTAAAACTGTTTATTTAGAGTTATATCTTTAGAAAAGTCAAAGTTCGTAATATAACTCAATATTCACTAGTAACTTCAGTCAATAGTCAAAATTATAAAGTTACAATACCTATATTTTGTATAATATAATTATTACAGTATTGTGTTTTAACATTAAATAATATTCCTATTACGAGTCTTAAATTAAAGTCTCCTTAAACTTTATGACAGAAGTGTTGTTAGTCATCCATCATTCATAAATAGATCAAAAGCAATTTGTATTTTCTTTTTACGACAGAGGCACAGTTGATGACATATCGGATGAGTTGGAAATTATTAAGAAACAAATGCAGATTTGGCAATAGTTGGCATAATGTTGCATCATAGGAATTTCAAATATATTTGACCTTTGATTTTTTTACAGTTAATTCCAAACTTGGTTGGTACGCCTGTTTGTTGTAAATAACAGTCACTTCAAATAATAATAATAATAATAATAATAATAATAATAATAATAATAATAATAATAATAATAATAATAATAATAATAATAATAATAATAATAGTAATAATTATAATTGTAATATTTTACTAGAAGAAAAAACACAATTACATAAATAAAATCAAAGTATCCTCATAGGATCTGAGATAATATCGATATAATTTGTTCCCATATCAAATCGTTCTTGAATTATCTTCTAATAAAAAACATATAAATTGTTCTATTAAAAGAAAAATAAACAAATAAATAATTATAATAAATACTATAATAAATTATAATAAATATAATTTTAAAAAATCATTCGATTAAGAATAATTAACGAATGTTCATCTTTTTCTTCAGCTCACAATTGGAAGAACAAGTTTCGTGACCAACCATGTTGTCAACCACGCGAATCCTTTTCTTAGCTCAGGGTTAGGTAACCCTTTGAGGTTTGGTTAATGAAGTATTTTATATCTCAATTAAAAATGTTAACTTTAAAGAAATCGAATCATCAAAGTTTATAAAATCATAAAAATGTTGACAATAAATGAAATTCCATTAAATTGTTGCTGGCAAATTGCAACAATGACTTCTTTTCAACCGTTTTGTAAAGATTTCAATTTACAAAAATGCAATTCGAACATTTTAGTCATTTTAAATACATTTTTGGATGATTTATAATCTGGCGATTGTTTTTTTAAGCTGACCTTTCACAGTACCGGGGTTAAAAATGTTTTCGTAATTTATTTTCAAATGGGAAATATTTTTAAATTTAAATTTTGTCCATTAATTTTACAATTGATTTTCCATCATCTATTTGTGCTTTTAACATTTCTCTAAAAATAGTTGCAATAAACATGCAAAATTATGCATTCTATCGTTTCTATTCTATTCGCTCGAATTTGCGAATTGTTCCGACGTCCATCCAGGAAAATGGAATTTTAAGTTTGTTTGGATGTTAATTATTGTTAAAGTAATGATTCAAAAAGTGTTTTAAATGTTTCATTGAAGATTTTTATTCGAAAATGGCGATTCACAGATTCATGAAATCATAAAAATTTCATTCGAATTAAAGAAGGTCTTCAAATTTTGTGAGCTATTTAAATTGTGGTCCTCCAAAGTTAACTAGCATTAATTGAAATTTATATTAATAAACTGAAAGCGATAGTCTATTCTTGCATAACTACAAAAAAAAAATAAAATAAAATTGGAAATGATCTGGCAGGTTGCCTATTCATAATCCTACTTCTTGAATGCAGACAAACAGTAAACACTTTAAAAACCAAAATTGAGGCTATTTTTAAGTGCAATTCGAATTTATTTTTTCAAGATACGCCTATGTCAAGATTGTTCTTAAAGGTGAACTTATTTTGGCATCCTAACCTTAACCTTAGCCCTAAACTCTGTCTTAAAATGGGTATCGAACAGGACTTGTGAAAGAGATCCATTTTGTCAGCCTGAACATTAATTATAATGAATAGACTCACAAAAAAAAAATAAATAAACAGAAAAAGACACATGAAGAGGCGATCGATTTTAACATTTGCAACAATTTGTTAAAAATTTAAAGTTTATGGAATATTCCATGAATCCCATATTTCAAGTTTATCGTGAAAATCTGCATGACAACTGATTTGCAGCAAATTTAAATATTTACATTTATTCGCATTATTGTGGATTTGCTTTTATTTGTGCTGACGTTCAGGGGTTTGCAAGAAAGACCTTCCTTTAGCCTTTCGTGGCACTTTTTTAAAGTTATACTTTTGTTACGAGATTTGTCTTTGGGTCATAGAAAACAAGTACTCTTTAATTTTCCCAAATTCTCATTTGCAGAATTACCATCTTCAAGGAATTCTACCTGAATTGAAATAATTGAAATTAATTTACGCTTCAAGAAAAGAAATTGAAATATCAGATAATAATAACATCGATAAATTAATGACATAAATAAATAAATGTAAGTGAAATATAGTTGAATATTTATATAATTGAAATTTAATATTTTTTTATGTAATTGGTCAAAGGATTGACATAGGCTACTCACATAGAGGTCAGGTCTGTTTGCTTGGAAATATTCTCTCGCCTACGCTACGGTCTAAGCATAAATTTGCATTATTAATTAAAGTAAATAAGTTTTACTTTATTTTAAATATTTAATACTGGAATTTTACGATGCCGATGATTTCTAATGTAATGATTTGTATATTATTTGAAAAGGAAAATATTATTAACTAATGAATGTGAAAAAATAAGAAATCAAAGTGCAAGGATGATGATGATGCGCTACGCATTTATTGCACTGGCCATTTTTCTGATGATCAGGAAACTTGGATTAGGTATAGTGGATGCTGAACATGGGTACACCTGGCAGAATGACAAAACTATACTTTGGCAATTTTTGTGTGACTTTTGCAGTGACTGACAATCATTATTATTTATTAACCAGTCCGCTAGTCATTAGTAATTGTTAAACTATAATCCCTATTATTAACGAGATTCGGAAATTTGTTTAAAATTATTAAGTTAATGTTTAAATAATATCCTTTCGTTCTCAAATGAAAAAATAAACGAAAAAAACGATCATATCGATACAAGTGCTAGAAACAACGTTTAATTGTTTGCAAAGTTTACTTTTCAAAATCTCAGTATTTTGATGTAATGTGTTAAATACTGTTTGTAATGAAATATGTTATATTTGAAATGTATAATACTACGTAATAATGCAATATTTATAATGATATAAGATAATGTCCCAACAAAATCAAAACACTGGTTATCTGAAACTGATTAAATGTTAACTAGAAACTGATGCAATCCATTAGCCTTCCAAGGGCACTTTGGTAATAAGTCCAGTCACAGGGTCATAGAATACGCGAACTCTTTTGGGCCTGAGGTCATTAGTCACGGGTCTATCATTTTCCATATATACTACCTGCACACAATAATTGAATAATTATTTTAATTTTAATTTGAATAATTAAAATTATTACTTTAATTAACATAATTAATTAAATGAATTAACGAAACTGATGGCAAATTATTGAACGTATATAAACTAACGTAAACAGGTAAAGGTACTAACATGTAGATCTCTTCTTGTTTTGAAATATTGTTCAGCCTCTGCCAAGGTCTAAGAGGAAGTTTACATAATTAGTTAAAATAAAAGATGTTAAATATTTAATGAATTAATTAATTCAGTGCCACGGATTTTTAAAATGGTTGTGAAAAGATTGAGGTCAACAAGTTTAATAGTGTTATAATAAAATTTAAATAGAAAATGTTTATTATTCATTAACGATAAATATAAAAACTGTTACCTTGCCAAGCAAGTGCGGAAAGGTTTCTCGGTGAAAGCCAAAATTTCTGAAATGGAAGATAAAGGTTAGAATTCAAAACCTTTTAACTACTTTTTTCTTATTTGATTTGTTTATAGAATAACCGAATTAATATTAATGAAGCTAATATTTTATTTTAGCTTTAAAGTCATATTTTAGAGAATTAGTTAAAATAGTATCATGCAAATCAGGCCCATATTTGCTAACACTACAACAGCAAAAACTGCAAACAGCAGCAACGCTCTAAAGATAAAATGCTTCATCTTTCAGTTTGATGGCAACCACGTATTGACAGGTTGATTGCTCTTATATATTGCCCGACAACCACAAACAAATATTACTTGTCACGCACAACCTTTATTTGCAAATGCATTATTTATCTCGAAATTCACTTTTTCAGGCAAAGGATCGATGCTTTTGCACTTGTAACACTCTATGAGACGTGAAAATGAAAAATTTATAATGTAATTTATTAACTTTTTTTTATATGAGTTTATTAAGGTATCAAAGCAACTGAAAGGAAAAATTGAACATGTACAATATTAAACAAACAATTATGTACATAACACAAAGAAGAGGACAAAAAAAAAAACTTAAATCAATTTAAACTGCTCAAACCAAAATAACCGGTCCACTATTTGCTTTTTTTTTACGAAGACTAACCATCGATAAATGGTACCTTCTCGATTTCTACGGGGGTTAAAGAAGTACTTGGAGTATGATTGTGCATTAACCTTCATAGGTACATGTTGTTGTGAGGGTTAGGAAACTTTTTACAGCTTTTCTGGCTCTCTCGATGAACGGCTGTGAATCTTGACAGTCTCAAGGGATATGCCGTATCCAGCGAAAAAGCAGATATCGCTAACAGCTTGCCTCTTTGGAAGAGAAATCCTTACAGTCACAATAACTGACGCAAGATTTCGACAGAAATTTCACACTCGTTCGGTAGAGTTAAAACTTTAAATTTAAGAGTTATATTAACCTTATAACTTTTTATATTAATATTATGTTGTGTACAATTTAAATCTCGCAACGTTATCAATAAGGTTTTAGAAAACATTCTTTGTCGTTTTGGAACGAAATTATTCCAAATCCAAGATGCAAAGACTTATAGCGAATCTAAGATTGAGGCCGGAATTAATTATAAAATTAAACGATATATAATTTTAATTATCTAGATTTAATTATAATTAAAAACGAATTTGTAAACTATGCTCCATGGCTTCAGATAAATTGACTATAATGTTACTATTTCATGGTTAATATTTGAATTATTTGGCCATAAATTTAAAATAACCTTGACATTGTCTACTGCTTAAGCTTTTAATTTGTTTTTTAAAGAAAAATGAATTAAATGAAGAAAAGAAAATGAATTATTAGAGCGATGATCCAAAAACGAGAAGTTGCAAAACTTACATGTCTTAAAATTTAGATTTTTGAAGTTTATTTTCGAGCTAAGTCAAATCAAACTAATTATGATTTTCCCCATTAAATTGAATACTGTTAAGAAAAGAAAGAAGGTTGTATCTTTGTTTAGCCCTTCCGTGGCACCTCAGTGACAAGGCTTGTCTCCGGATCGTAGAATACTCGTACTCTTTGAAATCCCAAATCCATAGTTACTGGTTGACCTTCTTCTAAGAATTCTATCTGTATTGTACAAATACAATTCACTTTCACTTGATGAATTCATTTGAAAAACGTATACAAATTAGCAAAAATAAGCAATACTATCATTTCTCCATAAAGATTTAAAAAAGTATTTGGACTTGGAAAAAATTTAAAATCGTAACCTAAAGTTAATTTTAAGTAAAAATATCATCATTTCATATAACAAGATTGTAGTAAAAATTTAAAAAAAATTAAAAGCCTGTCGTTGCTAAAATCAAATGTCAAACATTGACATTGAAGACTTACATACAGGTCTGGTCTGTTTACTTGGAAATATTCTCTCGCGTACGCTACGGTCTAAAGAAGAATTTGCATCGTTAATAAAGATATTTTCTTCATTTTAAAATGTTTAATACTGATTGAACATCACACAATACTGATAACGATGACGATTTTTATATTATTGTAATAACCCTGGGTCCTTAGTTATGGAAGTTAGGTTTATTGAAAAATGTTTAGATGGCCCTTGGAAGATATGACTTAGACTGAAGTATTGAAGCGCGCCCTAACTGTTATGTATACGCATAATTAATGCAATCAAAAATATTGAAATTGCAATTTTTTTAAAACAATTTAACCTTTCCAAGCAGATTCGGAAATGATTCCGGCACAAATTCAAAGTTTCTGAAGTGGAAGACGATGAATAAATTATTATATTATTTCGCTTTCGAATAGAATGGAACATTATCAAATACATCCATTTATTTTATAATAAAATTCCAAACAAATTCCAGTTTTTATCTAATTTGTTGATTTAACTATAAGCTTTATCACTATAACTGGCGATTATTATTAAAGCCATTGTGAGGGCTAAAATAATATGTTACAAAATAGCTATTTACCCATCCTCTGCAAATGCGACAATTGCAAAGAGAGACGCCAAGATCAGCAGCTTCTTCATCTTTCAAACCTCCAGGAGCAAGGGCCACGTATTCACAAGTTGAAGGCTCTCATTTATATATTGTTTCAACGTAAGTCAAAGTACGAAAGGCAGCTAAAGATGGCTTAAGCCTAGACGCCTAGCTAAAAATTAGCTGGCACGATTTAGCTATCGATTTTTAGACTTTGTTTGCTTCTTCCTTCATCGGATGTTATTGGTATAAAGTATAAAGTATATAAGTATATATATATATTGTAATAACCAACAATATATATACAGTATATATATACAGTATATAACTGATATTATCTGGAAAAATAAATTGTTCTTGGTTCTAAAGATACCCATAAACGCTGCCCTTCTTTTTCCATATCTACTCTCAATTCATTTTTATTAATTTTTATTTATTTTTCTAAACAACATCGTCTGACGATCACTTACACAATTTTGTGATAGCGTTTGTCAACAGATAATAGAGTAAAACTCAAACAACATTTTTAATTCAAAGCATACTTCAAACGTTCTATGTGTTAAGGGCCAATCACTATCTTGTCTCTTTCCTAATCTATTTATAACTAAAAATTATTGAAAAAAAAACTATATTTATTGCGTGAAAATTATATAATTGTTGAAATAATTGTATATAAATGCTTATTTTTCATTAAGAATGATCTTCAGGTACAGCAGAAGCATGCACTTTCTTAAAGTAGACCCTTGAATCTAATTTTTGTTTTTAATATTAATATTAATATTTTTATTTCTATTTTTGCAGTTTGGCTCTTCAAGTTTACTTTTTTTCTTACCACTTAGTAGCTATCGAATTGCATTAAATAAACTCATAAATTAAAAAAAAAACTAAAAAAGGAATAAAATATAGACAAGGCAGTGTCTCCATAAGTTATCACTATTATTTACAATTATCATTCGTTATCAACATCATTTTAATGTCAGAAACAACATTCGGATCAATACGTGCGTCCCTCTTAATGTCTAAAACAACTTTGCGTTTGATCTTTCTTCCAAGTGAACTCTCGTGCTATAGCATAAGGCCAACAATATGTTAATATTTATATTTAAATATGTTAATTTGTTATTTTTTATATTAGCAAAATCGCTAATCATTTTATTTAATTTAACTATTCAGAATTTCAGTTTAAATATATAATATAACATTGTATATTTAAATGATTTTCTTTAGTTCTTAAAAGATAAACGAAATAGCGATACTCACACAAGTGCCAGGACTTATGTTTATTTGTTTACAAAATTTTCTTTTTCAACTCGTAGTAGTTTAGAAGTAATTTAGAATGCAATACGTAATAAGTTAATATTTCTAATGTAAGGTAATGTCTTGACAAAATCAAAATAGCCGTTCTCTAAAACTGATTCCTTGTTAACCAAAGATTGACCAATCCATCCATTAGCCTTTATGAGGAACTGAGCTAACAAGGAGAGTGAATGGGTCGTAGAAAACACGAACTCTGTTGAACCTTAAGTCCTTAGTTACGGGTTTACCTTTTTCTACGAATTGCACCTGCATAATATCATATAATATTATTAGTTAATATCATATAATTAAAATTATTCGGTTAATTAACGTGATTAATGATACTAAAGAAAAATCATTAAAACTGCAAAATAACTAAAAATAAACACATAAACTAACTTATATAAATAAAGAAGACTGCATGCTAGACTTAAGTAAGACTATATGAAATAATATAAAAATATTATCCAGATTAATGAAAACATCTTTTTATGAGATAAAATTATGATGGGTGACGTTCAGATAGAATCAAATACTTTATTTTTCAAATAATATGACCACGACAAAAATTAAAAAAAAAAGCCACATAACAAAAATGAACAAAGCAAGGGACATTTGATGCTTACATAAAGGTCCGGTCTGTAAGTTTGGAAATATTCTTTAGCCTCTTCCAAGGTCTAAGCGTAAATTTACATAATTAGTTAAAATGGAAGGTGTTAAATATTTAATGAATGAATTAAGTCAGTGCCACGGACTCTTATACTGCTGCTTATGACGAAGTCAAAGATATAATAACACGATAATTAATACCCTCGTCGATAATGAAACGATTGATATCGTTAAGTATAAATAGTTTAATAACCCGGGGTCCTCAAACTAAGTATAGAAGGTCAGGTTTATTGAAAGTGTTCAGATGGCTTGGAAGATGTACAATGCTCAATTGTCTAAGAATTGGAATCTGCTGTTTCTCTAACTCTCGCTCTGCTTTTCGAGATAACTCTATTTGTCTAGATTCATAGCCAAAGACTCTGAATAGTACCCATTAATTAATTCTCAAATTATATTGCCACTCAATTTAATTTTCTGGATCCAGGGATCCAACAGTATGATATCAATATCTAATCATTAAAGCAATAATTTTTATAGGATAAGATGAGATTTATCAACGATAATTAATAACACGATAATTAACTCTCTTCGATAATGAAACGATTGATATAGTTAAATATAAATAGTTTATTAATAAAATTTAATAAAACAAATAATTTTAACAAATAATAAAACAAATTTAATAAAACAAATAGCTTAACGATTATCATTTATAGGCGATAAATTTAAAAACTGATACCTTGCCAAGCAAGTGAGGGAAGGATTCTGATTCAAAATGAAAATATCTGAAATTGAAGAAAACGATTAGAATTCAAAACCTTTTATATGCTTTTATCGTATTTGCTTCTTTGCGGAATAGTACAACTGTTGAGGGAACTATTTTATATTTTGTTTAGTTTTAGAATCATGTTTCACAGAAAATGTTAAAATAAAATATTATAAAAATAGGCCCATATTTGCTAACGTTGAAGTTGCAACAGCAACAACTGCAAACAGCAAAGCGATCACCAAAGTCTTCATCTTTCAATTCGATACGAGCCATGAATTCAAATTTTGAGTGCTCTTATATATTGTACAAAAACAGCAACAACAATCCAAAGTACGAGACACTGCTTGCTTGCAAGAACAGCTTTCAAGCATCGACGTAGAAGAGCCTTTTCCCCTTCAATTTGGAGTATTGGATGATGATATTATAAGTGCTATTTCGTAAGAATCTTCTTTCTTTTTTTTTGTAATTCTCTGAAATGAATTTTTTTAAGCAAAGATTTGGGATTTGAATAAACAAGTTGAATCATTACTAAGTGCATTACATTGGTAAAATGTGTCTTAATAAGATACAAATGTTGGCGATGATGTATGTTTTTTATATCGGCGACGTGTCATGTCGTGACTATTGGTTTATAAAAATGTAGATGTGAATGGTGACATCTTTATGACAGCTTACTCCTCTGAGTATTGATCTCCGAAACTGATTTACAAACGTTAACATCTTGTTCCATCTTTGCTAGATTTTATTCACCATCTTGTTTTTTGAGTCTTAAAATTCATGATTTTTTTAGAACATTTATTTCATGTAGAATGTTTAATCGTAATAAAAATAATAATTAATAAATAAAATATTATAATAAAAATATTCTTATGTTATAAACCTTTCGGCCATTTATCAGGCCATGCTTGATTTGGCAAGTCACAAATTTTTATGGAAATCGTCAACAGTAAAATTAAAAAAAAAGCATTGCCATAATATTTTAATTTTATTAGTTTTATGTTTTATTTTAAATGTTTCATTTTGTAAATCATATAATTTAAACAAAATTATATTTCTTGCATTGGTAATCCTTATTGTACTTGGGAGATCTGCCCAAGATAACAAAAGTTTATAGGTTGGCGAATATGTTTTTTTTTTTTGAGATTCTTGAAATTAACATTAAGAAATTTTTTGAAAATGTGTTTTTTTTTAATTTCTGTTTTATATAATTCTTAGAGACCGAGTTCATCTATCATTGCTTATCCCTGGTTATTTCCCACTTCAGTGCGCATTGCAAAGCTGAAATTCGACAAAACAATTTATTAATTCAGGAAATACTTCAAACATTCTAAGTGGTAGACTTAAAAGCTTAAAGATTGGCATTTGTCAAACAAAGGCCATGGACTTGAACAAGTTCCAATAATATTGTCTGAACAATTAAATTTAAATCCGCAATCACATTCATTGACACTCGAAGCATTATTTAAAAATTGCAATAATTACCTCAAAATTTGTATTTTTAAGCTTTGGATCAATGATCATGCACTCATATAACATTCTATTGGCTAGAAAAATGTAAATATTACAATCTCCTTTATTAGTAACTCTACTTAATTAAAAATATTTTAAATTTTATCCTTTGAGATTTGTTATGAAATTTGATAAAGAAAAAACAGGTTTCTGATGAAAATTGTTGCCATATTTTTTATTGCTTCAACAGCAAAACCATGGAGGCGATGGACAAGAACAAGAAGAGTTCTGTGAAGCCACTGAACTTTCTTGAGTTGTTGCAAAAGTCTTTATCGTTGCAGACACATCCTCGGGATGTTATTCCAACGGTTGTGACATCAGCACATGCGGATGAATAAATCACATCGTCCGAACAATTCCTGATTAAATATTGATTTCCTGTGTGCCAGTTAAAAGAGTTATTTGTAAAATAAAATTAAATTAATAGTTAAATTAATAAGTTATTGAATTCATATTTTCTCCAGTTATCATGACCTGCCGGCGATAACTTGTTTTTTAAACTATAGCATTGACGGCCTAAAAAAGGTTGGCATGCAGAGCTTGGTTAACTACTGTGCATATCCCTGATTATGCATAAGTATCTATAGGTATAGGTATTTGCACTGACCATGCAAATTATGCATAATAATAATAATAATAATAAACATTATAATAATAATAATAAATATTATTATTAATAATTATATTATAATATTATTAGTTATTATATTAATAATAATATTTAACTAATATTATAAACAAATATTTTGAAGTAAGAAATCTAAATCTTCTTACCTCCATAATTGCTCTTTGCCTTAGTGCATGAATTCCCAGTACATTTGGTCACACCGATACTGTTCGGATCGAATGGATCATTACAATACGTAGTTGATCCATCTCCAATGCACTTGTAACACTGAATGGCCAAACTCTCCTCATTGAAGAACACGAATAAGGACAATGCCAAAACTGAGAGCCACTTAGAGGTATGAAATTGCATATTTTCCTTCTAAATAAAGTATTAAACGAAGAATTAAATGTAGAAGATTCTATGTATTTTCTAAAAACAGCTTAACAAATGTTTCGATTATAAATCTATTTTCAATGGGACTTTCTTTAATCTTGGTTCATAAATCATGCTTCTATTCCCCCATTTTCCAGAATTAATATTTACAAAATATTTGAAAACTATTCTAGCAATAATATTTACTTGGATAAAATATTTTTCAGTGTTACATTTCAATAGGTATTTATCTAAATGTATCCTACTTGCTCAGAGACTGGTCAACTGGATCAGACTACATCCATCAGTTCGTGCTATTAATATGTACCAGTCCCACGGGTAATGTCAAATAAAAGTAGCAGAGCATTCTCTTAGCAGCTGCATTGTTTCCCTTTAATTTGAGTGAAATGTTTGTGTGGGCACTTGTTGATTCATCCGAGTAAAATCTCAAGCAATTACTGAAAGACTTGACTAAGGACGGCTTCTCATTGAGACGAGTGCCAGGCTCTGCTTTGTACCATTCTTGTTCCAACAAAAAAGTCAAATGAAAAGTAGCAATAAAAATAACGAGAAAGCAATATTTTAATCTATTAATTCATAAATGGTTATAATTAATACGATGGCTACAAGTTCTTTTTTTCTTTTATGAGTTTATTAAGGTATCAAAGAAACTGAAAGAACAAATAGCAAATTGAACATGTACAATATTAAACAAACAATTATGTACATAACACAATGAAACAAATGAACTTAAAAAACAAAAATATAAACTCATAGGGTCAGTCTTAAGGAAGCGCAAGCTAAGATCAGATATTAAAAACTTCCTACGAAATTGAGTTAAATCGAGAGTTAAATAGTACAGTAGTTTTACTAAGAGGCTATATGGACAATACAAAGCCTACGTTATATCCTATCCGTAAGAACTCAGTATGATCCAGATCAACATTACTAACAGATTTGTTAAGGGCAAAGCGGCAAATGTCCCAGGTAAATCACTTTTAAGTGACATGTTTTTGTTATAAAAAGAAAAACACATTTAAAAGTTTTGCAAAATAATTATTAATATTAATTATAATAAAAAAAGAAATGAAAAAACAGAATTTCATATAATATTAGAAATTAATGAAATTCTT
The DNA here is from genome assembly GCA_034509925.1 of Hirudinaria manillensis. Classification (NCBI taxonomy): domain Eukaryota; kingdom Metazoa; phylum Annelida; class Clitellata; order Hirudinida; family Hirudinidae; genus Hirudinaria; species Hirudinaria manillensis. The sequence goes on from CM067527.1 coordinate 13,404,415, forward strand.
CGCTCAGGGAACTCAATTGAGTCAGTTGACCGAAATGAATCCATTGTAAAGCTTTATTGAAATAACGTATTATCTGACATTGTTTATTTCAGTAAATTTCCTATTTGAAATTTCCTTGATCATAAAGTGTGCCAAAGAACTAATGCAAAGATATTATATAATATCTTTATATATTTTTCTGGACATTTGGACAATGTTTTGCTCAATGAAACAAAGCTGAAAAATAATTTGCTAAATTGAGAAAAGGTGGAGATGATTGGGATAATGTTGGCCAATTATTGGGGTTAATACGCAATACTTGCTACAGCTATGCATATCTTGTTAATGAATCATGGTGTGAATCTACTGCGTCATTTGTATCGTCAAAATCAATAAATAAATAAAAAAAAACTTTGAACATTAAAGAAAAACTTCTTATGCCCGTAAAGGTCTGCAGATTTCTTTGTTCCAATGATTATAATATTTGTGATTCAGAGTAGAATTTGTTTTTGAGATATAAAAATTAATAAGATTAAAAACGTATCAAGGGAGTTCTTTGAAGATAATCATTACTAGCTTGTCCTTCAACAATAACAAACAAATCCGATGTCGATGATTCCACGTAGTTAAGGATGATTTTAAAAGAATGGCTGTCGTTTGCTTGAAATAAGAGATGGACTTTACTGTGCAAATGTGCAAAACAACAATCGTGTCTTATTAAGAGCTTCGCTATTCAAAAAATATCCACCCTTATATTACGTAATCCATTGTACTATTTTGCCTTTCAATTACTTATTGTAAAGTTCTAAGAAACTCTTTTATTTGCTATTTTCGAGTTTTGACGATTAATTTTATGATTTTTGACTTTTTGCTGCTTTAACCTTTTTACTGAACAATTCTTCAATTTCTTCGGATCAATATACTCATCTACTAATAACACTCTAACAGCCAAGAAAATGGAAGTGTTGTAAAGTCTTTGACTAATAAATTTAAAGCATTTAAATTTTATGATTTAAGATTTGTGTGAAATTGGATGTATATCTACGGAAAAATAAACATTTCTGATGAAAATTGTTGCCATATTCTTTACTGCTTCAACAGAAAAACTAGGGAGGCGATGGACAAGAACAAGAAGAGTTCTGTGAAGCTACTGAACGTTCTTGAGTTGTTGCAAAAGTCTTTATTGTCGCAGATACATCCTCGGGATTTTATTCCACTGATTGTGACATCAGCACAAGCGGATGAATAAATCTCATCGTCCGAACAATTCCTGATTACATATTGTTTTCCTGAGTGCCAAAATAGAATTAATTGTCAAATATAAAATTAAATAATATTAATAAATTATCAATTATTAAATTCATATCTTCAGTATTTATCACGCACTTTCTGACATCTGCCGATCAAAACCTGTCTTAACTATAGCAGCGATGGCTAAAATATGTTGGCATGTAAAACTCGGTTAATTAATGCTCATATCAACGATTATGCATAGATATCATTGATCATGCAAAGCTATCTGGCAAACTATGCATAAATCTTTTTTATAACAAATGTTTGAGATATATTAATCTAAAGCTCCATACCTGCGATAATACTCTTTCCCTTAGTGCATGATTTCCCAGTGCATTTGGCTATACCACTACGGGTCGGATCGAATGGATCATTACAATACGTAATTGATCCATCTCCAATGCACTTGTGACACTGAATGGCCAAAGTTTCCTCCGTGAAGAACGATAACAATGGAAGGGCAAAGACCAACATCCACAAACAAGTCCTTGCAGGAACATGGAGTTTCATATTTTCTTCAAAAAAATGTATTATAACATTTTTTTTTTAAATTTCTTATTTATCAGAGTTTTGATAAAATATGCTATATACTTAATAATTGATTTAGCATTTAATATTTTAAAAATAACACTTTTTCATTAATAAAGCTGGTTTGCTAATACGACATTGAATCGAGGGATTTCAATGAAACCTCCATTTAAAAACTTATTTCTACATTTTCTAATCTTAATATTTTCAAATAAAAATATTTTAATATAAATAATAGTATATTATATATTTTAATATAATAGTAAGCATATAAAGTATATATTATAATATATAAAGTTCTATATATATAGTATATATATAAATAGCATTTTTAATATAAATACTATTTAATAAAAAATATTTTAAAATATCACAGCATATATATAAATACATTTTTTTACTTGTTTTTTGTATATCTATCTTGATAAACTTTCCTCAATCCCGGATACATCTTATCATAAGAGAGAATTTATAGGCACATTGATTAACTTAACAGCTAGCTGCTTAACGATAAACGACTGCTAGCTACCATTATCCAATTTCATCAAAAACGTCATAGCAGGATGCAGATTGTTGATGTTAAAGGTAAAACCAGTTATATCCTGTTAAAGATTGATTGAGGTCTCCGAAATATGAACCACAATCCTCAGAACAGCTAACTTAGATTAGTGGAACAGATTGGAAAATTCTCCCGCCTTCCCCTATGTTATTGTTTTAATATTAAACCTTAACTGGTACCTGTTTCGCTTCAAGTTGTTATAAACGATTGCGATTTGAAATTTATTTTGAAAAAATTAGTTTCGATTTTCAGTTCTAAATTTATTTTCCATCAAAATACGTGACACATTTGCCGAGCTCTCTATGAAATGCGGGTAAAATTTATTACCTGTTTCATGACTTGTTTCTGTCAACTACAGCTGCGACTTATCCGCCTAGACTTAGACACAACGAAGAGCTGTTTCGGTACGGATGATCGATTCAGAATAACACTTAATCCTAAGTCAGAACTAGAAAGACGATGGGAACAGATTTTAATTTAAATAGTAAGGGTTGTACAGCTGTACAATATATATCTTCTGGATGTTGCAAATATCAATAAATCCAATCAATACTTTTCAAGCTTTGTTGAGAGGATTGCAAATCACATCCACATCCATTCAAGCACAATTCTTTTGAATCCCATTCAACTTAATTTACAACCTACCAGCTTCCTTCCAAACAAGTCCAACAAATGGAATTAACACAACATTCGTCTATATTCTAATATTCAAAGCATCTCATTTCTGTATATACAGATGGTGTTGATGATATCGATGTGAATTATGGTGTACCTTAACACTAGTTTTAGGACCACTTTTGTTTTATGTCTACAGAATGGCACTTTCACTTGTTGAGATAAATAAACAAATAAACAAATAAATAAATAAAAATAAAATAATATATATTAATGAATTAATACGCATATGTTAATGGTTTATATATACAAATTGTTTAAGTATTAAATTATAATATTTATAATATTACCACGGTTATTAACTTTATATTTACATATTTACATTAACCATAATTAATCAAATCCGTTAACTGTGCAAGGACAGTTTATTCTACTTAACAAGGACGTGAATTATTTATCAAAGCGTAAACGTTCTGATTTTCAAAACACGACTGCATCGGTAACCTTGGTAAACCGAACTTTCTGACGATCTTTTGGTCCTTTTTGCCAAACTTTACTTCTTAAAAAAATCTATTTAAAACTTGATAAATTGTTTTCAAACAAATTCAAGAAATGAGGGCTGTTTCGTGTTCCATTGTTGTAATGCTCGTAGGAATTGCAAGGTACGAGATTTTCAGTTAGTCTTCGATGGCTGGTTTCAAATTCATATTTAAAATATATAAATTAAATAAGTTTTATTAGCATTTAAATTTTAGAAATTGAATTTTTTGACTCCACTGAAATTGAGGAAAATGGTTCTAAGATGTTCCACAACTGCTGATAAATCTAGGAGCATCTTCTTTTTGAGGGGTTTCAACTTTTTTATATCAAAAAGATCCATTTTCCTAAATTAACTGCAACTAATGTCATTAATAATAAATTATTACAAGAAGTTGGTCTACCATCAATTTCTTGGTTTACATTGCAATGTCTAGCAATGTAAATTTACATTTTCTTGGTTAGATTTAAATGGCCTTACTTTCATTCATGTAATTTATGTAGCACAACTTTATATGGTCCCTTTGGTAGTCTCAAACTGGGTCAATACAAATGTATAATGTATGTTTATTATGTTTATTAAATGTAAGTTTGGTCAGTAAAATTTGTTCAGCTGTCAAGAAACAGGTGAAGACGTCAATAACTGGAGTGAATTGTATGGAAAGGCAAGCCCTTTACTTTTGTATCTTTGGTATTAGACTGATTTCGTCGATAATAAGTTAAATGAAATTATATAATAAAAATAATAATAATAATAATAATAATAATAATACGTTTCAAGATCACTTAAAACATAAACTAATTAACTACTTTATTACATTACAACTACTTAACTAAATAATTATTTTTCATTCGTTCAGCACATAATGGAAGCCTTGATATTTTTCAAGCAGAATTATCCGCATCTTAAGGTGCCCAAATAATTTTCATCTCACACATATTGTTTACACTTCAAAATTTTAATTTAATTTTTTGGAATAAATAAATAAAATTTAATTTTAATTTTAATTAATTAGATAGAGTTCTTGCCTGAAGGATCGCCAGTAACGGATGACATTAATCTGAGAAGGGTTCGAGTCTTTCACGATAGCAACGGAACAATTGTCGAAACGCCATACATCTCTTGAATGAAGAAGCATATATGACTGATTAATCGAAATTAATATTTTATAAAATTAATATAATCGATTAATAATTAATATTAAACATTTTATTTAAAAAAACAACCTTGCCATTTATATTTACCAGCATCGTATAGACATTTCATAACATGAGTATTGAACGTGACAATTTTTACTGAGCTAGAAAGGTAACTTAATATCAAGCATTTAAAAGTGCAATGACACTTTAATTCTTTAATAAAGTATTTTTAATTAATAAAATTTGATATTTTGATACTTCCGACCTGAATTGGTTAATTTATTTTGATTTATTTTCCACTATTTTAACTATTAAATGAAATAGAAGCACAAATGTCCATGAATTCGAATTATTCAGGAAAATGATGATCGATTAAATGCAAATTACAAACAAAATTTTAGAGCCACAAATAAAAATGAATCCAAAAGACAGTTTTAAATTATTTAAAATTAAAGTTTCGGAATTTTTATGCGTCCACATTTCATCATCACAAAGATTTTTCATCCCTCGATTGGTACGTGGATGACCTTCATTGTAATTGGGTCGTATATAACGTGAAGTCTGTGGGTCACGAGGTCCATTGTAACTGCGTCATCTTTGGTTATAAATATCACCTAACAGGATATTATTTGACGTATAATTACTTAATTAAATAAAATAATTAATTAGTTAACCGAATTATTACATACAAATTGCTTTGTGAATTACACAAAATACAACGAAAGCTTTTCAAATGCAATATTAAAAAATAATAAATATAATATAATAAATATAAAATAATAATAAAACTACTAACGATGACGGTAATCATAATATGTAATAGTTCTAAAAATAACAAATATTTACAATAAAATGTTATTATTAAAAAAAAAAAAATATTGATAATAAAAAAATCATTCAGAACTACGTATATCGGTTCCAAAAATAGAAGGGGCAAGTACAAAGACACAGACAAGCGAAGTACAAATGAAGACAAAATAAAAAATACAAATAAGTTAATTATAAACACACTTCGAAATGTGGACGATTGGCTTCTAAAAACCTTCTCGCTTCGTCAACGGTCTGAAAATCATTTTAAAAAAGTACGAAATTAACGAGATTTAAAAATATAATTCACAAAAATACAAACTGTAATTTCACGTTGAAATCTCTTTTGAGTTTCAATAACTAATTAAAACTAATTACGTGTTTATTGCGGAATTTATAATAAAAAAATTGTAATTGTAAATTTTGTAAAACATATTTTACAAATAATTCCTTTTCTCATTAATGAATAATAATTCAACTTGTAATTTATTATTCATAATAATTTGAATTAATAATTTTATATATTATATTTTATTCATAATAATTATATTTAACCTTTCCGAGCAGACCAGGAAAAGATTCGTAATGGTGCTCTACATATTCTTCACTGAAAAGAGACATCGTATTAGCAGTTATCACGTAAGTTTAACATTACTTTATTTGTCTTTTTTAAATTTTAATTTTTTAAATAAATTATTTTACTATTAAATGTTATCTAAAACGCATACAAAACAAAGTATACATACAATGCCAAGACAACAACAACAACTGCAAACAAAAACGCTAAGGCCACTGATATCTTCATCATTCAAGGTGTTTACGAGCTATCGACGGACGTCCTTTTTGTAGAATTTTCAGCGTTCAAGTCCTGACAAAGGTCAGAGCTGTAGTTTCACTTAAAAAACACTTAAAGTAGAAATTTTAAAACTGTTTATTTAGAGTTATATCTTTAGAAAAGTCAAAGTTCGTAATATAACTCAATATTCACTAACAATACACTTCACTCGCTATTCTACTTATAAAGTTTCTATTACTTATATCTTGTATAATATAATTATTACAGTATTGTATTTTATGATTAAATAATATTCCTATTACGAGTCTTAAATTGAAGTCGCCTTAAACTTTATGACAGAAATGTTGTTATTCATTTATCATCCATAAATGGATCAAAAAGCAATTTTTTTTCTTTTTGCTACAGAGGCACAGTTGTTGACATATCGGATGAGTTGAAAATTATCAGGAAACAAATGCAGATTCGACAATAGTTGGCATATTTTTTGTTCAGAATATATAATAATAATAATAAAAATTAATAATAATAATTATAATAATAACAACAATAATACTATATAATAATAATAATAATAATTATTATTATTATTATATAGTATAGTTATTATTATATAGTATAATCATAATGATAATAATAATAAAAATAATTATTATTATTAATAAACATAATAATAATGATAATAATAATAAAAAAAATAAAATAATAATAAAAAATTAAATAATAATAAAAAATTAAATATAATATCAACGACAACAATAATATGCCGCAGACAAAACAGTAGACCCCAAAATCTTATTCAAATCTTTGGACTTCGTTCAACAGAGTTGTTTTAATTTTAAACATGAAATGCTGTCTCGGAACAGAGACTCGGCAAATGAATTGAAGGAAAACAGAAGATGAGAATTTATTTCGTTCTCAGTTTCTTGCTGATTTTGAGATCGTAAGTCATTCATTTTTGTAAAACTTTTACTTTAAACTAAAAAAATAAAATTAAAATTTCGAATTGATGATTTAATTGCATTAAATATTGTTCATTTAAATTTAAATGTTAAATATTTTAGCTAAATTCACTTTTATTATTAAATTTTACCTATTTAGTATTTCATGAGTCGCAATTATTTTTGGTATCAATATTACATAAAACTATTTTATTATGTTAAAATTAAAATGAAATATGATGGTTAAAAATATTTTACAAATCTTGCATGTATCCTTAGATGGCTCGATTATAACTATTATTTTATGTAAACAAAGCGACAATGATAAGAATATGTTAAATCGTACCAAAATATAATTGAATTGATACAATTATTCCTCAATTTCTCAATTAAAGTTTTATTCCAGAGTACAAAATACAGACATACCGCATTGGCCTGAGTTAGTTGGACTGGTAAGCTGCTTAGTTAAGTCATAATTTATTCTCAAGCGTGTCGTAAACACTTCATTTATTTACTCTTGCTAGTCCATAACATAACCCCTCATCTTATAATTATCTTCCCTCCTCAGCATATTAATGATGTCAGCACCTTTTTCCAAAAATATCCCGACCTAGAGGTTAGGAAACTTATTTTCTTTAGATGATTTATTTTTGAATATAATTTTATAAACTTATTTCATTTATTACATAACAAGTTCTACATTACGATGTTATTGTAAAGCTCTGACTTATAATATCATTTCGCGACCTTACTCAAAAAAAAATTATAAATCAAAATAATTTTAAAAATCAATATGGCTTGATTAATCCACGATTTATATTTATGTATTTATTAACGATTTTATTATTATTATTATTTGTTTGTAATACCCCAAAATTCAAATTGTACAATGCAGGTTTATTTCTTGCCGGTAGGATCACCAGTCACTGAGGATTACCGCTTCAATAGAGTCAGGGTTTACCACAACGATAGCGGTATTGTTGTTGAGATACCACACGTTGGGTGATTTCAAAATGATCAACTGTTTATTGAAGATTCGACAATATTATTCGTTGACATTTGTATCTTGGCTTAGAAACTTGAGACGACCCCGTCGATATACAACATTTAATTTAAAGTATACCAATACCAATGATTTAAATATTTTAATAGAGAATAGAATATAGTTTAACAAAGAAAAGCTGTTAGAAATTATACGTCGTTGAAACTTTTGAAATGAAACTATGTTTAACGATAAATAATCATATTTATTACAATTATCAATAAACAAAGGTTTTTTAAATTTTATTGATTTTGAAATAATTAAGCTAATAAAATATTCAATATAGTTTTATAAATTACAATTAATGATCTTTTATTAAACCACCAAAGTTACCTGCAATATATATTATTAATACGTATTACCCATTCTGACCAAAAAACAATCAATTCTCAAAACCTAACCAAACTGTAAATTATGGACATCAACGATCAGATTTCTTCTGAAGCTGTCCCTCAGTCCAGGAAATCGTAGAAGCTCAGTCTTCAGATCCAGTTGAGACTCCATCTCAACAAGAAAATCCAGAAGGAAATCCACCTGGAAAGGTAATAGGACCAATTTGGTGCATGCGCTGTCATAAAGAGCGCGTATTTTATACTCCCGTACTAGAATGCGAATGTACCTATATTTTTTTCTATAAAAAACAGAGAACGTTATGCGCAAATGTGGAATAAATATATAATCATTAACTAAAATCGTCTTTTGAATAAATGGAACTAAAAAAAATAATAAATGAATATTTACCAAAATAAATGATTTTTGTACCTTAAGCATTACACTACGCAGTTAATTGCATTTATGTTTAACTGGAAAAATATGACGGGCTGTAAATGCTGTAAATTTTGAAATACATTAATAAATGCAATTTATAAATGAAAAAAAAGTTATTAAATTCCTTTGTTTGAAGTAAATTTTAATATATTAAAAATCTCAAAGGAAACCACAAGATTCAAAAAGTTTGTTTTATGTTTTTTTCCATGAAGAATAAACAATATTAATGTCATAATAATCACGAATTAAGAGGTTTTTATTGTGGATTCGCGTGGTATTGAATATAAAATAAATAAGAAGGTATTTGCAGAAGTTATCGTATTTTGTGTGCTGCAAAAATAACACGGAAAGACCTGAAGAAACAGGTTAGAGTAAAGATAAAAATAAAGAACAAGCATCCCTATAAATACATAGAACTTTCAGTATTTCAAATCACTGCATGAAGATGGTTTTAATCGGGTATATTATACTCGCAATATTTGTAGTTCATGGCAAGGCAGAAACTGTGCAACCAGAAGGTGAATACAAAGCTATTTTATCGTTTTAAATATCTGTAGAAATTTCCAAAAACATTATCTATAGAAATCAAAATAATATGTAAACAGATATCAGCGTAAACTGGACCAACAGTACGCCATCGAATCAAGACATACACCCTTCTCTACCAGACAATGTTCTCATCACCCTCACAATAGACAACGAAACTGCTGAACTCAACTTGACTAAAAATCAAAGAGATAACTTTGAAGATATCCCAGTGCTCATTGGAGGAAGTGGTAATGTTTCGGTGTGGCACCACAACAGAGATGAGGTTGGTTTTGAATATTTTGAATATTCATTGATCCGCTTCCATAGATTAATTCATTCATTATTCGGGTTACAACATTATAATATTAATGTACAGATATATGTTTCATCTTTTAAAGACAATGGGTATTATTAAAATCCATGATTAAAATTTAAAAAAAAAGGCAAAGGTCACATATTTTGTAATTTGAATTTTGACAGCAACTTAGCGTATACAACGACCAATCGAAGGATGCTTCATTCAGTGTGGTTCTGAAGAAGGAAAATGGGACGACCATTACAGAATATGTAAGAAATGCTTTGTAATATTTTTTATAGAAGCGCTTTACTATATTATCCCATATTTTCTGCCTTTAAAATTTGAAGTTCAAAAATTAATTTCTTAAAATTAATTAAAGTTTTGAATCTATTCCAGTATGGTTCTTTTGTCCACAAAGACATCAAATACACCTTATCACCAAAGATTTATCATGAAGCGTCTAACAAATCAAGCGATGTTGTTCACCAGTTCAAACTGAATGGCACTGAATACGTTGTTTTCATCGACAAAGTGAACCAAACTGTAGAAGCCGGTAAAACCACATAGTTTCATTACATTAATGAATTTTTGGACTACAACTTTTAATTTTATAAAAACATTAATGGATTTTTTTTTAAATTTAATTTTTGCATAAAAATCCACTTGTTTCTTTTGAAATTTTCGTAGTGGATGACGATGTTGAAGAAAGAGGAACCACATATCAGCGTGAGTTTTCAAAAATTCCTGCTCGAAAATAATTTTTATTATAAATATAATAATGTTTAATTATAAAAGTTCTGCAACTTATAAATTAAATAATATTACCTAATCACCGTAAACTCTGCAGCTGGACCGTCTACCACCAGCGGCCCAGTTGAAACTACAGGTAAATATAATTTTAGAGCAAAATAGTAATTTCGAAATTTTATAATCTGTGATATCTTTGTCATTTTTGTTAATTTAATAATCGTTGCTGTTCAATACATATCTATATGCCTATATTACTGAAGCAATGTATCACATTATCTCTGGCATCTAACGTTTGCTTGAAATCAATAAATAAATTATTAAGAAATAAAATATTGAAAAGATACTGATAATAATCAAAACTAATTTTAAAGAATTTACACCATTATTGATAAATAATTCCATTTATTTATAATTCCAGCCGAGGTTATGCAAGTAACAACTCCTAAACCTGCAGAGACATCGCTTCCAAGGGAAACCGGTTGTGAGAATAATTCCTTAAATAATGGATTTGAAAAATAAAAATCACTGATGAATTTAAAAATTGCGTAAACATTCTGAAAATTGAAACAATTTTTTTTAAACCAAATATCTAAATGAGCACGATGAAGGGTTAGCTCAAATGATTTCTTCACTATACTTGGCTTAGGTGAAGCAGGTATTAGAAGTATACCCAATATTCAAATCCCAGATCGCCCCTTTAAGATAACTGAGTTCGGACGCAGGCAGGATTGATACCGCAACGATTCTTTTCATTATTAGAACCGCAAAGGTCTAAAAACAACTCCAGAAAAGATGTTGTAGTATTTGTTATCGTTTTAAAAGTTTAATTTCAAAAGACTATCTGAACGGATTCCTTACTGTCGGACTGACTTTGAAGAACTCTTTTTCATCTCACCAGCCCACTCGTTGTTTATCTTAAAATTGGTTGTCGGTCATATTAGAAGCCCGTTTAGGGCTGACTGACTGTAAATATAAATAATAATTAATTGATGTTAAGCGATTAGGAGGTTCTGTGAAATCATTTATTAATATTGTTATTTCCTCTTCTTCTCGGCTTTAATTACATTTTTTTTAATTTAAATTTTCAGTGAACTGTGGAAATAATTCAGTCGAAACACCAAGATCGGCAAGAAGAAAGAGAGCTACTTTGACTCAACTGCTGGTAGACGTTATGCTTATAATCGATTATTCCATGTACAACAGGTATGATGAATGTCATTAACGCAATTTAATAATTAACGATTGATTAAGTCGGCATAATGACTATTACAATAATATATTATTACAGTAACTTTTAAAATTTTGCTATAATTATTTTTGCAATAATCATTTTGGTTTACTCCAAAAGCTTTATCATTTTTTTTACAGATGGTACACCATGAACAACCTTGACGAGAAAAAAACGATTGAAAGAATGCGTTACTATTTGGCACACGTTATAAATGGGGTAGGATTACATAATTTGTTAAACAAATTAATTAATCCCTAAATTTAAAAGAATCAATTGATAAAATAATTAACAAATATATTTAAAAAAAATATGTTTAGCAAATTTATTTGTATTCAGGTAAACAACGTTTATGCAACAATGGCCTCACCAAAACTCTCTGTCAGTATCGTTGAAATTTACATAGCCGTGGTAAGTTTATTTAATATACCACAATATAATGTACAATAGGCATTTTAAATATTTTATGCCAAATTTCAGTAATCTTTTTGGAGAAAAACAATTCTATTCTGATAATAAACCAGTGGTACTTCTAACCAATTTACAAATTCAACGAATACGTTTATTTCAGAAACGATACACGATGTAAATATATATACAACGATATATATACGATATTTCAGGAACCCCAGCATTCGTGGTTTTTTGAAGATCCACAAATAAAAAATCAATTGGATAATAAAAGGGCAAACTTTGAAAAGGCTTTGGCAGAATTCCGCAAATGGGTTTTGGAACACAAGGCTGCAGATGGGGAGCAACCAAATCAGGAACGGTTTTTGCCAAACCACGACATTGCAGTTGCTTTTACTGAGTACGTTTGACGTAAGCGTTAGATATGACGATTGTTAGTCTAAAATAAAAATTTATTAATTCTACTTAATTAATAATAAAATGCAAGAAAATGACTTTTACAGTTACAGCGAAAGTCCAACTGAAGGATTAGCATATCTCAGGACCGTCTGTGGAGACCATGCAATGGGTATTATTCACGAAAAAGGACAATTTGATACCATTACCTGTGCAGCTCATGAAATGGCACATGTGTAAGTTTTTCACATTTTAGGATCAGATTAGAAGCTTTGAGTGATTTTTATATTTTATCCAAATATCCATTCTTACTCCTACGTTTCGGATTTTATTATGGTTATTAATATATATTATGAAATCATTAGGAAATATTGTCCATACACACATTTTTCTGAACAAGGTTTGCAAATTGGCAGTTAATTTTGTCCTTTAAAATTTGGGGTTTTTTTTCAGACTCGGAAGCAAGCACGATGGGACTGGCAACAACTGCGATCCATACGATCATTACCTCATGTCTCCTGTAATGACCAACACAAAAATAGAGAACAGAGACACTCTTTCACGTTGCACCATGCAACAGATTGTGGACAAAGCCATGGAATTGGAACGGTAGATATAAAAGATTATTTTTATTCCAACAAATTATGCAATTTGAATAACATTTAAAGTTTATTTTACACTTTGCTTAACATAATCTTGTAATAATGTAAAAGATAATGCGGTGCTAACTTTGTCATCCATGGCTGACATGACCTTTTAGGTTTAACAAAAATTGCATGGATGTGAGAAAAACACAAAAGAAGAAAGTAAATCTTGATAAATTACTGGATCGTCATCCAGGTGCTCGCTTTAGTGTCGATGAACAATGTCAGCTAAAATTTGGCAATTTGGATTACAAATTCTGCTCGGTTAGAAGTTTATCCACTTTATGAAGGAATGGGAATCTCTAAGTTGTGTAAACGCAGTCTCATTTTAAATTCCAAATCGTGTCTCATTAACTTTAGCAAGGTGAAGACACTGCCAAAACTATTTGCAAACAAATGAAATGTCTGAATAAAAAAGACAACAAATGCTATAATGGACATCCTTTGGCTCTCGACGGTACACCTTGCGGCAGAGGAAAATGGTGTAAAAAAGGAAAATGTGTCTCTGGTGCTCCACAACAACCAGGTATAAAAGGTAAGTTGAAATCGATTTATCTTCATTTAACTTATTGGTATCACTACATTTAGAATCATAATAACGCATTAAAGAATGCATGGACTTGAACTTTGAAAATGATAATGTACAATATAATTATTGTATATCTGAAAATATCTGATAATTTAAATATCCCTTTAATTTCCAATATATTTAACAGGTAATTTCTTTGTTTTTCTCACAGACAAATGCACCTTTGGGGATATGAGCGATGCCTTCAAATTTAATAATGTATTAATGAACTGCAGAGACGTAGAAAGACAACCAGAATCATGCTATAGTTTATATCAATGGTGTTGCGATACGTGCCAAAGGATTAAGGAGAAAAAAAGTAAATAAAAACAATAGATGTTTTATCAAAACTCCAAAGTGACAGCCATATTTCTTGCTGAGTCAAAGCTATGATAATAAGCTAAGTTTGTTTTTATCTAATTTATAAAATTTAAAAAAAAAAAAAACAGATACCGGTCTGTCAGGATGTGATTACGGAGACCGAGGTATGAAGATAAGTGTCGAAGGAAGAATTCGAGGATGCGACGTGGTTTACGAAAGACCAGATGCTTGCGGTCAACCAAATATTAAAACGTACTGCTGCGACAGTTGCAAGAAAGCAACACAATCTTACGGTAGATCCAGTAGCAGGCGATATTGAGGTGTCGAACTGTGTTTTTTTTATATAATTGATTAGAAATTGTCTCTTTATCCCATCAGAAAAGATGGAATATATAACAATAATAATAATAATATAATATTATTATATTTTATTATTATTATATTATAATAATATTATTATTATTATTACTAACAATTCTTGAGAATAATAATAGGAATATAGCAATAACGAAATGCACAATTCCATAATTAATTGATGCAAAATTTATTGACTTTCACAGATTCAACATTTGTTAAGGAATTCAATGATAAATTAAGCAGAATTAATAAAAAATAATGACGTTATTGTTCAATAATTTTTGTCAAAAGAATTAAATTCTTTTATTTTATTCAGAACATCCAGACAGGATTTCTGATGATTTCAGATCTTAGATTAAAAGGGAAAAATGAATCTTTTAATTTATTGGTTCTCAATTTTATTGATGAGATAAACAAAAGTGCTTTTTGTCAATAAAGGAAAGTATGGAATCTATACTTTGATCAAGTCATTTTATTTTATTTCATTTTATTTTATATTCATAAAAAAGTATTCCAGAAACGATTCTAATGCAATTGTCCACATTAAGGATGTGAAAATATGCAAGAAGTAATATTAACCTTAACATTCAGAGAATTTACAATTCTTCTCCAATAAGACACATAACTTCAAATACAAGTCTATTTCAATTAAATTCGTTCATTTTTTATTGTTTAAAATGAAAAATTTAAAGTTGGAGGATCGAAATATTTTTATAAATTTATTAATTAATAATTAATAAATATTTTGCAATGAAATGGAGTTAAATGTACCATAATTTGTTTTAAATATATACCGAAATATACTATTTGACTGTGATTCAAATTCATTTAGTATATTTTATTGTGAATATTTTAAAATTTTCAATTGAATAAAATCCATTCTTTATTTGTTTTGTTTGACTGTTATCAAGAAACATAAACAGTGTAAATAGAATATGAATAGTATATGATACGAAACTAAGAAGTTCAATTAAAAATCACATAAAATAAACAAAATAATATATTTTTAAAAAATGCAAGAAGTTGAGAGTTATTTAAAAAAACAAAGATTTAAGATATCAGTAGACAGATAATACTTATCAATATTTCTGTAACAAATTCCTTTGAGGGCAAAATCAGTTTCAGACTAGATCTCTAACTAGCCGGCAACATATACTGAAAAAAATCAATTATTTCAATAATAGAATGTTTGGCTTGTGGATTGAGCTTTAGGGCAGGAGATATTTATCCAGAGTAGGCAAACATTTTCTAAATAGGACCATAGATATTTGGACATATTTTCATATACCTTACGCATTACTCTCCTCAGTAAATTGAATTTATGTTATACTGAAAAGATATGGTTGGTTGTAAATCCAATTTTGTTTTGAAATATTTTAATAAGTGCAGTTTATAAATGAAAGAGGTTATTAAATTCCTTTGTTTGAATTAATTTTTAACTATTGGCAATCCCAAAAGAAACCCCTTCAATTCAGCAAGTTTGTTTTATGTTTTTACCGTGAAGTATAAACACTGGCAATAATCACGAATAGGAATTTTTCGTGGTCTTGCGTGGTATTCAAAGCTAAGACAGGCAAGACGCTATTTGGAGAAGTTATCGGATTTTGCGTGCAACAAAAAAAAAGAAAGACTTAGAAATAGCTTATGATAAAGCAATATCTTACAACAGGTATCCCTATAACTATATAAAACTACTGAGAACTTCCGTCATTTCAAATCACTACAAAATGATGGTTTTAAGCGGGTTTATTACACTCGCACTACTTGTAGTTCATGGCAAGTCAGAAACCGTGATAAATGAAGGTAACAGAAAAGCCCCATAATTTTAAGTTTTCTACCTTATGTAAAAATTCCTAGAACTGTTCAATGCATTAACCTAGAATGTTATTAAAATATTAATTAATGTTTTAAATGCTTATTTCTTAGCAGTCATCAATGTAAACTGGACCAACAGTACGCCATCGACACAGGACAAGCACCCTTCTCTACCAGACAATGTTGTCATCAAAATAACAATAGACAACGAAACTGCCGAACTCAACTTGACTAAAAACCAAAGAGATAACTTTGAAGATATCCCAGTGCTCATTGGAGGAAGTGGTAATGTTTCGGTGTGGCACCACAACAGAGATGAAGTTGGTTTTTAATATATCCGTTTCCATAGATTAATTCATTTAGTACAGGTTTTTATAATTAATGTTCAGATATATGTTTCAACTTTTAAAGACAATAGGTATTATTAAAATCTAAGATTGAAATTCTAACAAAAAGGCAAAGTTCACACAGCTTTGTAATTTGAATTTCGACAGCAACTTAGTGTATACAACGACCAATCGAAGGATGCTTCATTCAGTGTGGTTCTGAAGAAGGAAAATGGAACGACCATTACAGAATATGTAAGAAATGCTTTGTAATATTTTTATAGAAGCGCTTTACTATATTATTCCATATTTTCTGCCTTTAAAATTTAATTTTGAATCTATTCCAGTATGGTTCTTTTGTCCACAAAGAAATCAAATACACCTTATCACCAAAGATTTATCATGAAGCGTCTAACGAATCAAGCGATGTTGTTCACCAGTTCAATCTGAATGGCACTGAATACGTTGTTTTCATCGACCAAGTGAACAAAACTGTAAATGCAGGTAAAATCATTTAATTTCATTGCATTAATGATTTTTTATACAAAAAATTTATAATCTTATAAAAACATTAGTGATTTTCTTTAAAGATTTAATTTTACATAAAAAGTCATTTAGTTCCTTTGAAATTTTCATAGTTGATGACGATGTTGAGGAAAATGAAACCACATATCAGCGTGAGTTTACAAAAATACTTGCTAGGAAATAATTTACCGTTTGTATGTAAAATGTAGAAATTACTTAAATTGTGTAAAATAATACATAAAATACATAACCAATGAACTTCACAGCCGGACTAACCACAACAAGCGGCCCAATCCAAACTACAGGTAAATTTAATATAAATTTCATATTGTTCATAACAATATCGTTTAATTTAATAATCGTGATGCTGCATTACATATATCTACATTACTGAAACGATTAACATTATTATCCCTGACATCTATCATTTGCTTAAAGTTAATAAATAAATGTACTTTATAATATATGCTGTAAATTATTATAATTCATTTTAAAGAACTTACACTGCATTATTTATTTATAATTCCAGATGAGGTGCTAAAAGTAACAACTCCTAATCCTGTGGAGACATCGCTTCCAAAGGAAACCGGTTGTGAGAATAATTCCTTAAATAAAAATCAAGTTTGAAAAATAAAAATCAGTGAATAAAATCAGTTAAGGCAGTTAATTCTTTGAAATAAAAATTTGAAAATTGAAATTATTTTGACAAATTTCTTAAAATGCGCGCCATGGAGTTAGTTTTCAGATGAACACGTTCCTTCCAAGCTCTTCAATGTGATCAAATTATAATTATTATTATTAGTATTATTAATAATATACTAACAACTAATCTTCAAATTAAAATTAAATAATTAAATACATAAAAATAAGTTTTACTTTCATTCTTTTTTAAATATGAATTTAAATTTTTAGTGAACTGCGGAAATAAATCAGTCGAAACATCAAGATCGGCAAGAAGAAAGAGAAATTCTTTGACTCAACTGATTGTGGACGTTATGCTTATAATCGATTATTCCATGTACAACAGGTATGATAATAGTTATTAATGCACATTAATGATTAATTAATTATTTTTATAGTGCTACAATAATTATCATAAAAAGTTATCCATAATTATTTCTGCCGAAATCAATTCTTCAAACATTCTACAGATGGCTTAAAATGAACAACCTTGACAAGGATAAAACAGTTGAAAGAATGCGTTACTATTTGGCGCACGTTATAAACGGGGTTGGCATCCATAATTCGTTAGAAAAGCTAAAGTTAAAAAAAAAACAAAAATCAAACCTAATAAAAGTAATCTCCAAATTATTTAATAAAAAATATCTTGTTAGATTATTTTCAATATACTTGCATTCAGGTAAACAATGTTTATGCAACAATGGCCTCACCAAAACTTTCCATCAGTATCGTTGAAATTTTCATAGCCGGGGTAAGTTTACTTAACACATAGTGAGTATATAATACAGTAAATATAATAAATGTAAACGAAAATTATATACCCTTCTACATTGTATTGTTCTATTAATCCTTTTGGAGTGTTTCAAATAACAAATTTATTCTGGTAATAAACCAGTGCTAATTTTAACCAATTTACGAATAGAACAAATAACTTGTTTGATCCGATATTTCAGACTCCTCAACAATCGTGGTTCTTTGAAGATCCACAAATAAAAAATCAATTGGACAAAAAAAGGGCAGACTTTAACAAAGCTTTGGCAGCATTCCGCTTGTGGGTTTTGAAGCACAAGGCTCCAGATGGGCAGCAACCAAATCAAGAACGGTTTTTGCCAAACCACGACATTGCAGTTTCTTTTACAGAGTACGGAATTCTTAGTGTTGAATATAATGTTTGGAAAAAATCTGAATCCAACCTGTTAAACATTAGCCTTTGTAATATTATTTATAGCTTTTATATTATTATAATATTTTTATATTAGCTAAATTTAAAAAAAAAAATGCAGTTTTAATGTTAATAGTAAAATGCCTTTATAGTTACAGCGAAAGTCCAACTGAAGGATTAGCATATCTCGGGACAGTTTGTGGAGATCATGCAATGGGGATTGTTCACGAAAAAGGACAATTTGATACCATTACTTGTGCAGCTCATGAATTGGCACATACGTAAGCTTTTTATATTTTGGAATCATAATAGAACGTTTTTATAACTTGCAGATTTAATATTTATCCATTCTTTTCCCCCTCATTTTTTCTAGCGAACGGTTTAGAAATTCCTAATTATTATTTTATAAAGTTAAACACTTAGATTTTTTAAATTTTATTATTTTATTTTTTCAGACTCGGAAGCAGTCACGATGGAACTGGCAATTACTGCGATCCAAACGATCATTACCTCATGTCTCCTGTAATGACCAACACGAAAATAGAGAACAGAGACACTCTTTCACAATGCACCATGCAACAGATTGTGAACAAAGCCGTGGAATTGGAGTGGTACACACGAAAATATATTTTTTTATTCTTAAACATTTTGTTACTTTGAATAATATTAGAGCTTATTTAATGTAATTAATTTGAAAGATAACGCGACTTTAACTTAGCCATTTATGGATGGCATAACCTTTTAGGAGTAAATCAAATTGCATGGATGTGAAAAGAACTCAGAGTAAGAAAGTAAATCTCGACGACTTACTGGATCCTCATCCAGGTTCTCGCTTCAGTGTTAATGAACAGTGCAAGCTAAAATTTGGAAATTTGGATTACAAATTCTGCTCGGTTAGAGGTCTATCCACTTTATGAAGCAATGGGAATCTAAGTTGTGCAAACGCAGTCTCATTTTAAATTCCAAATCGTATTAAATCTCATTAACTTTAGCAAGGTGAAGACACTGCCTTAACTATTTGCAACCAAATGAAATGTCTGAATAAAAAAGACAACAAATGTTATAGTGGACATCCTTTGGCTCTCGACGGTACACCTTGTGGCAACGGAAAATGGTGCATAAAAGGACAATGTGTCTCTGGTGCTCCACAACAACCAGGTGCAAAAGGTAAGTTGAAATATGCGATTAATCTGCCAGTATGTGTTCTAAGCTAAGTATATGATCTCAAAGCTCTTTAGTGCTTGTTTTTTAGCTATTTTGTCGCTTTTTTTTTTATTAATATGTGAAATTCTTTCTCCTCTAAACTAGAGTTTTTGTTTTTAGACATAATTAAACAAAATTATATTTACTTCGACTTGATTGACGTTCCATTTGCTTTTTTTCTTAACAGATAAATGCAACTTTGGGGATAAGAGCGATGGATTCATATTTAATGACGTATTAATGACCTGTAAAGACGTACAAAGACAACAAGAATCGTGCTACACATTGAATAAATGGTGTTGCAGTACCTGTGCAAAGATTAAAAAAGATAAAAGTAGGAAATTAATTTCAAAATTTTAAAATGACCATCACAAGAACTCCTAAACTGGAGATTAATTGTAAATTATTAACTTGATAAATTAAATCTATTTCGATTAAAACAGATACCGGTCTACTGGGATGTGAGTATGGGGACATAGGTATGAGGATAGATGTCGGAGGTACTATCCGCGGATGCGAGATGGTTTTCGGAAGACCTGATGCTTGTGAACAACCAAGTATTAATAGATACTGCTGCGAAAGCTGTCAAAAGGTATCAAAGTCTCTCGTGCCTAAAACTCCAAACGTACCTGAAAGGCCGCAAATACCTGAAACTACAACTACGAAGACACCTACCGGAGGTATTGACATAAGAATCTCAATCTAATGATATACATAAATAGAAGTAGATGTTAGTGTAATTAGTATAATTTTTGTACACTAATATAGTATATGGCACATGCTGGGTGCAGTATGCATTGTAAATGCAGCAGTAAATTTAGTAGTTAGAACATTTTATGTTTTTTGTCAAGTTTTAATACTCAATTAAAATGAGTATCGACAATTTAAATATAATTTCTGAAAAAATCCAACTTGTTAGTCATTAGGTTTTTAAAAAAACATTTTTTTAGGATGCGTAGACCATACAAACCTGGTGATGAATGGTATGGCATTCAATTGTCAATCCTTGTTCAGGAATTATGCCCTCTGTTATAATGTGGATAAATATTGCTGCAAAACTTGCAGCGAAATAAAGAAAATCAAAGGTAGTGTTTCGGATTACTGTTAATAACGTTAGGATTACTGCTAGCCAGACAACTAGCCACTGTTCAATCATTGAGCCACACGATTCATAAATGAAACTATAATTTCAACCGCTCTGGATGATTTTATAACGTTTAAATATTCGATTACTAATCGTAAAGTCTTTTCAATACCTAAAAATATATTTCGATATCCAAAATCAGCTCACAAGGGCATGAGCGGCTGTCCTTACGGAGACATAGGAGCAAGGTTAAGTATTAACGGAGTACTATATACCTGTGCTGGAGTTTTTGTGCTTCCGAGTATGTGCAAAACAAATCCAAACACTGCCAGATTGTGCTGTGAATCATGCTTCGACGCCACTATTACATTCGGTGGCAATAGACGATATGGTGGCAGATGATATTGAAGTATAGCAGTTGTTTTCTTTTCAATAATTGAATTTAAATTTATATTCCTATCTATTCTTAAACAGAATGATTGATAATATTAATAATTCATAAGAAAAATGACTTAGTAACAAAGATGATGAAATATACAACTTACTGAAATCTTGAGCGTTCCATAATTGTTATAAAATTTGTGGACTTTTGGATATTATATTGTATTTATGTATATTATATTTATAATTTTAAATATAATATACATAAATACAATATAATATATAATATTTCTTGCATTTTATAAAACGTGCTATTTTGATAACAGCACTTTAAGAAAATACTTTACTCTCGGCTTAATTATGAAATTTGGTAATATCATGTAATACAAGCTAGTTTTGATGGCATCAACATTGCACCGAAATTCATTGAAAAATTAATCATATTTTATTAAGGCAGTGATTTTGTTAATTAATAATTATTATGAATTCATTGACTTTTATTCTTTTTATTTTATGCAGAATTTCCATCTATAGACTGATACTTTTAGGTCTGTGTTTAAAACAAAGAAGAAGGAGGTCCCTTAAATTAACATGTTTTCAATTTCATTTAATAAAATAAACGAAAGCACTTTTATGTCAATAAATGAAAAATGGAATCTAAATTTTGATCGTTACTTTTTATTTTACGGTAAAATAAAATTATTACAGAAACGTTCCTAACTTTCTGAGCGAGTGACCACATGAGGATGTGAAACCATATAAGAATTAATACTAATCTTAGTATTCCTTAATTTTAGGGATTTTATATTTCCTCATAATATAACAACCTAAACCTCAATTTTATATCCATTTCAAACAAATAAGTTCATTTTTTTATTTATTTTATAAAAGAAAAATTAAATAAAGATAGGACAAGTGAAATTTATTCTTATTTCAATTAAATAGTTAATAATTATCACCATTATTATACATTTTTTTATTATAACGTTGAAGATAAACTTTCTAACGATAATTCAGTTGATAGGCAAATATTAGAGAGTCGATACTACATTAATTATTATAATCAATTAGCATTTTAATAATTTTGGTCTATTCGATTTTATATAGACATGAAATATATAGAAAGAACATAATATAGGAGATGATACATATACTACTTCACATGTATTTTTATGTTTTAATATAATTGTTTTTTTCCAAAAATACGTTAAAAATTAGATGAAATGTTTGGGATTGCGCCAACTAAATGACTATAATTGAGGCTCGTTTGTTTAACTGCTTGCAATTCGTGTCTTTGAGCTTAGACACGAGCTTAGACCATTTGCCATCTCTTCTATCGTTTATAGCTCGTTTAAATCTATTTTAATTACCTCAAAACGCAGTTAGGGTTAGTTTCAGAAAATTCGAAATATTCGGATGGGAATGAAAGAACCACTTAATAAACTGATAAAAAGAAATTCAACCCAAAAGATTTTAGTTCCTAGTCATTACGTTCCAATAGTCTGTTCATAATGGCGTAATTTTGGGAATTTGTTTTGGTTATTATATTATTGATTAATTATTTACTTTATATTGGTAGTCCTAAAAACAGAGTCTCATTTAATTGGCTCAAGTCAGAAATCCATTTTTTCAATGAGCAAATATTTTCCTAATGAAAAAGACACGATTGTTTAACGACATATTGACGAAAAACGAGACGGTGTGTTTATCTTGCAGTAAAGTATTGAAAAATATTTTACTGCAGTCTCTTAAGAAATTAAAAAAAGCAATACTTATGTTTTACTATCATTGCTAACGTATGATATCAATATGTAATCATTATAGCAATAATTTTTATAAGATAAGATTTATTCATGTTATAGTTAATGATTTTGGATAATTTAAAATAAAAAAAAATTAATATTTTAAATTTAAAAAATAAATAACCTATAATAGTAAATAAATAAATAATTTTTATTGTGAATCCATAATATTAAAACAAAATTATGACCAAATGTAAAATATCGTTTGAAAAATAGCTGTTGGAGTATGGATTTAGACGGTAAATATTTATAGTTTCGATAAACAATTTCGTGACATTATATGGAGAGAAAATCGCTTCATGATATTCGTTGGTAATGTGTGCATAAAATTTATTTGTTTCATCTGTTCAAAATAAAGTTTACAAAACGTGTCTTAATGTCTTTATCATATCTTTATAAAAGTCTGACCAAACAGCTAATGCTTCTATTAGTTATCCTAACATGAACTTAATATTTCAATTCCTACTGATATGTACTGCTTCTCAAATCTGTGTCAAATCTGAGAATGTCGTAAATGAAGGTAATGTCTTATTTGGTATTCTGGAAGAAATAGGCAATATAACTCATATTGGATCAGATTAATTGCGCGAAACCAACACAGCATCACATGGAAGCGCAGCCAATTACTATTTGAAAAAGAAAAAGAAAACGAATATAGGAAATTGTATTTTCGGCAATAATTTTTGTTATTTTTATTGCGAACGTTACATTTAAATGTTATCATTTTCCAATGATAATACAGAAGCTAAAGCAGACTGGGCTAACAGTACAATGCCGTCAACCGAACAAGATACTCATCCTTCACTGCCAGACACAGTTGAACTTTCCTTGTCAATATTCAATGAAACTGTTCATCTGAACTTGACCAAAAAACAAAATGACGACTTTGAGGAAATTCCGGTCGTTATTGGAACTGAGAAGGATGTCAAACTTTGGCATCACAGCGCCGACGAGGTAAGATTTGGAATCAATTTAAATATTAATATTTCTTATTTGCTAAAGACTTAATTTTTAATTAAATTCGAAAATATTTGCAATTATAAACTGTTCGTCATTCGAAATAAACAGGCATTTAGCATCTACAATGACAAATCGCAAGATGCGTCTTTCACAGTGGTTGTTAAAACTGAAGAAAATGGAACTATTGTTACGGAATACGTAAGGCACTTTCCTCCAGTTTTGCTTCAACTTTTTCCAATTTAACAAACTTCTCTTTTGAAATTCTGGATCATTTAACAACCAATCTAGCGCGGATCCTTCGTTCACAACGGAACAAAGTACACTTTGATGCCTGAAAAGTACCACGAACAGTCTAAAATCGCAACAGATGTTATGCACAAGTTCCCACTAAACGGAACTCAATACGTTGTTTATGAAGATTCAAAAGAACAAATTGGCGAAAATAAAAACGAAACTGGTCTGATAATGCACTTTTTCATAACAAGAATGATAATAAATATATAAATAAATATATAATGCAATATAAAATAATGTTATATTATTTTAAAGTGTTATTTGTAATAATAAGAAACAACAATAATATTATCAATAATTTTTATAATTTTCCATGCCGAGTTGGTTTTATTTTAAGTGAGTGATGTCCTTGAGGAGAAAAATGATGAAAAAACTGCTGACAGTGAAAAAGGTAAAATCAAATTTATTCAAACATAAATTGAACAATTAAGTTTCAATAAATTGAAATTAAATGTAACAAAATGATTAATTCGAAAACTAGCACCGGCCGATCAAAATAACGAGTCAGAAGATGTCAAAGTCGTTAAAGGTAGATTTTAGATAAATGTGACTTTAATTAAATTATTCAATAGAAGTTAACTTTTAAAAATTTTGTCGAACAAATGTAAAAAAAAATTGTATGCCATTATCACAGAAATGCCTGAAAAAACAACTGAAATCCTTGAAGTAACCGTTCCTCCAGAAATAAAGTCTAATCGTAAGCATACCAAATAAATCCTTGACAAAATCTCTAAAATAAGCAAAAGACATGAAAATATTAAAATAAAGTTTTGTTATTATTAAATATTACAAAAATAAATTGATAAATAAATGGTACATTTTTCTTAATAAAGTTCGCAAGCAAATCATTTTTTCCTTTTTTGCTAGTACCACTGCACTAAATAATTAGAGAATATAATCAACATTTATCCCAAAAAATGCAAATAATAATTACTTTTTTTTTAATTAATTGCAAAAAGTTAAAAATCCAAATTAATTATTTGACAAGCATTGTTTCTTTATTCGACGTGAAATATTTTCCACTCGAACATTGATTTATAGAATCCGATTTCGAGCCAAGGCCAACGAGATCATCGAGAGAGAAGAGGTCTGTGAAAAAAAAATTAGTCGGAGAATTGTACGTGGTGATAGATTACTCAATGTATACGAGGTGAGTAATTATTAACATTATGCACTTATTTCATGAATTAATAAGGTATAAAGCATCAATTAAAATAATTGTTTAGTAAATTACAATATTAATTTGAAGATCACAGCAATATAATGATTACTGTACATAATATCTAGTTAGAGTTTTACAAACTTATACAAGCCTTTAATAAATAAGTTAATGGTATTCAACCCAAGAAATTACAATGTGTCAAATCCAAGACAATTTTTCTTGTTAATTTTGTTATATTATTTCAGATGGCTTAAATTGAACGATATGGATAAAGACAAGACTGTTGAAACGATTCGCTACTATTTGGCTTATGTTATAAACGGGGTCAGTTTACCTCAGATTTGCCCTAACTTAACACCTCACATGCTTGATTTGAAATATTATTAATTACTAATTTATTCAGTTAATTTCTTATAGAGATATAATTTGGCCAATTAACTTCGACTAATAACGCGGTTGTTTGTCGTAAATAATTTATTGATTATTGTCCGAGAACACCCTCATTGATTTACGTGGATTTAAAGTTTATTCACAAGTTACTGACTAATTCCAGGTTAATAACGTTTACACTTCCTTACGAAAAATTAAGATATCTTTCAAAGTAATCAGCATATTTATAACTGAGGCAAGTCTGTTTCGAAATATTCAGTTAAAAATGATCAAAAAATATATAAAACAAATTAAAAAATTAATTTAAATTAAACCAATAATGGTAACAATGCAGACGTAGAAGATTGCGAACGTAATCCTTATTGAATCTGTTTCATTGAAAGTATTGTAAGATCAATCCTAAATTTCAGACAGAGTCACTATCTGAATTTTCTGAAACTAGTCCAGCAAATCTAGGCGGAAATAAAATTGATTTTGGACTTACTTTGGATGCTTTCAAGAATTGGTTAGAAGAAAGGACACCCGACGAGGGGGAAATGCCAAGCAAGGAGAAGTTTGTGCCGAAGCATGACATTGCAGTTGTTTTTACAGAGTGAGACTTAATTAATTTTCAGTTGTAGCCAATGAAAAATATAATTTATATTTCAACGCGCTTCACAGTTTAAAAAAAATACTGAAAATGAAACTTACTCCATTGCATTTCATTTCAATTTCACAATTTCATGCAAATTACATCTTGTTGCTTCAACTTCCATACCTTTTGTTTCATACATTCAAACTTTGAGAATCTATTTTCTCATATCTCAATATTCTTCTTTCCTAAATTCCTATCAACTTACAAATGATAATATTCACTTCATTTCATTTCAAAGCTACAACAATCCTCCTGTGGAAGGAATTGCAAGACTGGGAGCCGTTTGCGCTGAACATTCTCAAGCGCTAGTTCATGCCACATACCAATTCTCTACAATCACAACGACTGCTCATGAAATTGGACACTTGTTAGTGATTTCAGAGTTTTTTTGCTAAATATATATATATTAAAAATATACATAAAGATATTTATATATATATATATAATATATATTAAGACTTGGAAGTAACCACGATGGAGTTGATAACGAATGCGACCCGGAGAAACAGTTCGTAATGACAGATGTGATCGACGATAAAAAAGAAATCAATAACAGACACACATTCTCTACTTGTTCAGAAACTCAGATCCTAGAGAATATTTCAAAATTAAAAGGGTAAATTGTTCGGTTGAAATCGATCTTTTCCTTTTTCTACTTGTCCTTCGTTCTTATTCTTCCATATATATTCCATTACTTTGGTGAATCTGTTATTTGAGTTACCAGTAATATCTGTCTGACGGCATTTTATTCACAATTTTTGGCTGTTTGGCTTAGAATATTAGAATATTATTATGCAATAAAGTTAGATTCTAACAAGATTAGATAACAAGGTTAGATTCATCATCGTCAGCATCAACATCAACGTAGTCGTCGTTGTCGTCATCATCATCATAACCATCACAAATTCTGCAATTACTATTCTTTCACACTTTCAAGATTCTCTATGGGAATATAACGAATGATTTTCTTAATCCATCAGTAAATCCAATCTTCGAAAGTTATTAAATTAACCACAACAACAGCAACATTATTATTATTATTATTATTATTATTATTATTATTATTATTATTATTATTGTTATTATTATTAATAATATTATTATTATTATTCTTGAAGTACTACAAAGGACTGCTTGGCTTCTTCAACAAAGCAGAAATCAGAATTGGCTAAACTTCTGGATTTTCATCCAGGCGTTCACTTCGGACCAGACATGCAGTGCAAGTTGAAATTTGGAGACGGCTATACATTCTGTTCTGTAAATAACTGATTTACCTTTATCCATATTATCGCAGCATTTTTATTAATAATAATGTAATTGTGAATTGTTTGTCTAGATCGAATATGGTATTAGATGTAATGTACTTGCATATTAATTAAATAATAATATTGTCGTTATCATCACTATCCTCTTCATTCTAATTATTCGGCGGATGGGTTTAGAAGGTATTTTCAATATAATCGTATATTTTATTTACATTACGTACATTAAGTTCATATCAGTAAAGAAAATCACACACGCAGTTTTGCTTGCAATGTATTCACATTTTTAGAATGGCAGAAATACCTACCAAAGCATGTGCGAGAAAATAAGCTGCTATAATACGAAAGACAAAGTGTGTTATACTAAAACGGCCCAACCTCGTGCCCTTGACGGGACTTCTTGTGCCAAAGGAAAGTGGTGCATGGATGGAAAATGTGTTTCTGGTGCTCCGGCCAAGGAGAATGAAAAAGGTAATTCGATGACCACTTCTAATGGCTTTGAATTTTGAAACTTCTTAAGTTTGAGACAATCGGCTATTTCAATTATGATTCATAATCATAAAATGATTGGTTGGACGGATGGACGGACAGACGGACGGATGGGAAGGTGTTACGTTATGAACAATAATGCATTCAATGGATTTTGATTTGAATTTGCAGTGAAACATTTAAATTTTCGATTTTTTAATGTAATTATCTTTTCTTTTCATCTAGAAAATTGTTATTTTGGGGACGCAACAAATGGCGTAATATTAAACAGTAATCCAATGCTATGCGAAGATTTCTTAGAAAGCAATAATAATAAATTGTGCTACACATTTGAAGCAGAATGCTGCGCCACCTGTGAAAAGATAAAATCCCAAAAAAGTAATTCATTTTTTAAAATCATTCTGTATTTCAAGGATTTTTAATCATTACTTCTCAGAAGGATTCAAACGGACATCCATAAGAGATGAAGTCAGCCACGTGTGATTTTCAGCGGCAGACCTTTTTAAACAAATGATTGCAAAAAATTTTTTAACATTGATTAAAGATTGATTAAAAGTGGCATTAATTTCCAAAAGACATTCAACTGGAAAACTGTGCCTACGGAGACAGGGGTGTGATTGTCAAAACGGCTGAAAAGAATTTCGGCTGCGAGATAGTTTTCAGTCACTCTGGGTACTGTGAGAATCAACAGTATTTAGAAAACTGCTGTGAAAGTTGCATCAAAGCAAAGAAAGAATTCGAACGAAGAGGACAAACAGGAACGAAGGAAGTGGAACAAACAGGTCAGAACACCTTGGCTGATGAAATGCTTTTAACCAAGATGTTTCTCTAAATAGCCTCTAGTATATCTCTATGAATTATGGTACTTATGATTTAGTAGTCCAGATAATATGTTATAAACTATTAACTCTATTTTAAATTTAAGTTATGATTTAATTTATAGGAGGATGCAGAGAAGATGAGAGAGTTATTTATAACGGTCAGATAATAACATGCAAATCAGTGACTGATCCGAGTAGCTGTTACGCTCTGGAAAAGGCATGCTGTCAAACTTGTACCGATATTAAAAACAGATTAGGTTATTTGCGTGTTTCTGAAATTCAGCTTTTCAGCTTTTAGACTTAACTATCAAAATTTTTAATTTTTTTCTTGTTTTGGAAGTTTTATTGATGAAAATCTTCGAAATTGATGAAAATGTTGAATTTTTATTACTTTCATTAGCTATGTTTGCATCGAATCATTTCAGCTTCTACCATTTAAACAGGCCTAACTATCAAAGACTGTCCCTATGGAGACAAAGGCGTTATATTCGAAGGGACAAAAGAAGGCTGCAAATTGGTTTTGAAGGAACCTCATCAATGCAAAAATGATGTGGTTAAACGAAGTTGCTGTGAAAGCTGTAATAAAGCCGAAAAGATCCAGTCAGCAAAAACAGCGACGACAACCACCACGACAACAACAACAACAACAACAACAAAACCACCGAAGAAGACAAAGAGGACTTCAAAAGAATGTTTGATATTTTGAAGTTTTAGAGAAATATGCCAGAAAAAAAATCACCAAAACAAACAGACATTTAACCGATGTTTTAAACTTGGAAGGTTGGCATTGAAAGTAATTTTTAATTTCAGCTTCCTGCAAAGACACGGATCTTGTTGGGTTTTCATTCACTTGCAAACGGCTCCTGATAAATCCATCATATTGTTATCAACTAAAGAAAAAATGCTGTGAGACCTGTAATCAAGTGAAGGAAATTAAAGGTTTCGAACATATTTTACATCTCATTTTACCCTTAAGTTAAAGACCAGATTATCATGCTTAAATGATATGCTTAAATATTTGTTCCTAAATCATGTCCCATTGAACTTCATTACAAATCCTAACTATCCCTAAATTAATTCTTTAAAAAATTCAACTTTTGCCTAAGACGGCAAAACTCCCTCGTTATCAAAATGCGATGTGGAGAATAATTATTTTTAGCTTTGAATTATTTGAGTATAAATATGATATCATATTCAATCAATCAACAATAGTTCGTGATTCCAATTCAGTGGCCAAACTCGGATCTGGCTGTCCTTACGGTGACCGTGATTTCAATTTTAATATTGATGGCAAGCAGTACAAGTGCTCAGATGCTGCGCAGAAAAACGAAATCTGCGATGAATATGGCCCCTACTGCTGTGAATCTTGTCACGATATCAAAAGTAGGTAGTTTGCCGTTCTCCCTGAGATGAACTGAGGTTAGTACAGGTATAACCAATGATTCTGTCATATTTTAATCATTGTTATTATTATTATTGATATAGTTATTATTATTATTATTTTAACGTTAGAATAGTTAATGTTATGTTTCTATTAAAATCAGTTCCTTTTTCTGAATTTCAGATAATTCATGCTAAGAGCAAAATCCGAAATCAAGCACAAAAAATGGAAATATTTGGATTGGAATTAAAAACCAAATTTCCATTTTGTTGTCGAGAAATCGTCTTTAAAGTAAAATTGTACAAAAATGTCGTGTCTACCTCGTTCGTATAGCAATGATAAAAGTTAATAGTTGGCTTTGAGGTTTAAAGGAAATTTTTCAATATCGGTGGTTCTTTCATAAATTATGATACACAATAAACAAAGGAAATAAGGCTATAATTGACTATTGGCCGATTTGATTACATTACTGCAAGAGGCCGTTATAGCAACAGCCGTTATGTGTCGTGTTCAAAACCCAGCCTGATCCGCCTCTTAGGGTATTGGTGATATTCAAATGTAGCGATCGATTAAGCGCCATTGCATGTCACGTAAGATATTCCTATTAACGATATAAAGATATTCTCAATATCTGCTAAATGCAAACTCAATCAAACTAGCTAATTATTGTTTGATTTGATGAAGTTTATTTAAGAAATTATATTTTGATATTAAAAGATATCAAACACGAATTAGATTATCCATCCACAATCCACAATCAATTGATTATTAATAAATTTTTTGGCGCTAATGTTTTCTGATATAAAGAAAAATACGTACAAAATAATATTATAATAAATCAACCAATTTATAAACTTGCGGACTATTTTACTTGATGTTATTCATTTTCAATTAAGACATCATCGGCTTTTCAACAGGTACTTTATTTCTGCCAATTATAAATTATTAAATTTTAAAGACTTTTTTTTTTAAATATTATTTAAACTTGGCATTCAAATGCCAAAGGTTTAAGTATTTCCATAAAAAACATTTGAAATTTGACCTTTGGAATGCCTCACCAATTCAAAAACTATAATGGCGTCAATTCAGAGAAATCGTGCTGGTGATCTCGAACCTCATAATTATCATAATAAACACATAATAAATAAATGAATAAATAAATAAGTAAATAAATAAGTAAATAAATATGTATTTATAACACATTACTTCTGGAACCAACAAAAACAAAATTAGCATATTTTACCTACTTAATGTTAATAAAGTTAGTCAGTTTTAGTAAAGTTTTGAAGTGTTAAACCTCTTGGGAGATTTATTCCAAAGTGTTTATGTCACAGTACTCTGACGAATTGACAGCATTTGCATTAAAAAATAAATATAATTCAAACATTGCTGAAGAGATTCTAGAATTTCTATTAAAGGCCTGCTTGGAAGTCCTATCGTAATTTTCAAAATGAGATTCTCATCATGTTTAGCGTTTATTTTATTCCTTTTGCCAGGAAGAATTGCAGGTGCAGATTTTTATTAATATATTATAATAAATAAAATATTATTAATTTAATATCGCCGTTAATTTTAAAATGTAATTGCGACCACTAGAATATTGCAAAACAATTTGGATAGATTGTTTAAACAAGTCTTGCAAAAGAAAAGTAATTTCAATCTTAAAAGAGTTTTAATACATTGTAAAAAAAGTAATTATTCAATTAAGCTAAAAAAAAAATTGAAACAAATGGTAGTGTTGGAGTCTTTACTTCTGTTCAGGAACACAGAATGTGATTTGGACGAACAGTTCTGGATCATCGCCAATGCAAGACAATCATCCTTCTTTACCTAACAACGTAGTACTCACTCTGACGTTACAAAACGAAACTGTGGAACTCAAACTGTCCAAAAAGCGAGACGACGACTTTGATGACATCCCTATCATCTTAGGAGACGATGATACAGTCACAGTTTGGCAAAGAAGCAGGGCTGAGGTAGGATTTCGAGTGATTATGAACAAGTTTTTAGTAAGTAATTACTTAACTCTAGTAATTAATTATATGAATTAATAATGAAAAACTTGAAATACACGAGTTAAATCATTTGTTGGATTTTTTAAATTTAAATTTTTAATTAATTCTAAATAGACATTTAGCATGTACACTGACAAGTCGAAGAGTGCTTCCTTCAGTTTGGCTATAAAGTCTGAAAATGGAACCGATGTTGCAGAATACGTGAGAAATGATTTCAGAATTTATACAAAATATTTGATAAATACTATTTTATCAGTTAATCAATTAAGATAAATTAAAAGATAAATAATTTCGCAAAAGTTTAATTCCAACAAAATTTACAATAAATTTAAGAAAATAAATTGCAATTCACTCTAATATTTCAGTACGGATCATTCGAGCACAAGGGCATTAAGTACAGCTTATTACCGAAACAATACTTGGATAAATCTGATAAAACTATCAACTTTATTAACGTATTTCTCAACGGAACTCAGCATATCATTTATGAAGATAAAAGTGAAGAAGGAATAAATTCGACACAAGACATAACTGGTATGACACTCGGATAATGATACTTACGTTTCATTTGCATTAACTATATTTATGTTTAATTATGTTATATTAAACGCATTAAGTGAATAATAAAACTTTAATAAAGGAATGATTCACAAGCAAATATGGCCGACACTGTCACAGATACAATTTCTTTTTCAGCAAATGACTTTATTAAAACACCGAACATTGAAGATGGAAAATCTTCAGAAAAAAGTAAAACTGTTTTATAACTTTCAATATTACTAACTTTAGCTATTTTAAGCTATCGTAATTATTTTGAGGGGATAATGTTATTATCCAATATTTTTAATAAATGCATTACTATTAATAAATTAATTACGTAATTGTAATATATAGCTCGTAATACTGTTTTATTCATTTATAACCATTGCTGTAATTATATTATTAGAAGACGTAAATAATTATTAATAATTAGATACAAACATAAATTATTATCATGATATGATTCACTTCCGGAACACCGAAGCAAATGACACTTGAACGTACTTGAGATTTTAAAATAAAAATCATTTTCAAGATTTCAGTTTTAAATTACAAAAAAAAAAACAGGAAAAAAAAACAAAACAAAATAAAAACAGGTTTTAAAGTTAATAAATACATATTTCAGTGAACAGTTTCAATACTTCAACAAGATCTTTGAGGAAGAAAAGATCTCCATCTTTGAATTTAGTGGTTGATTTAATGGCTATAATAGATAACTCAATGTACAAAAAGTGAGTTTTATAATGCAAGATTATATATACAATTATTATTATTATAAAATAATAATTTTTTTTTTATAATAATAATGATAATAATGATTTAATTTTAATATTAATATGAGTATTACGTATTTAACAATATTATTATTATTAATTAATATCGTTTTATTTAATTATGACACAAATAGCTGTTCGTAAAACAAATTATTATTTTAATTTCAAATAATTTCATTGTAAAAGATTTATAATACAAAGGACAGTTATACATTTCGACAAAGAATAATAAGTTTTTTTTTTTCATATTTACCTAAAATCAAATTATTATTATAATCTTAAAATAATATCCAGCCTGGTGTTCTAGAAAAAAAAAACATATTCGTGTATTTCTATTCTAGGTGGCTTAAACTGAATAATGGACGTAAAAACGAAGCCATTAATAGAATGCGATATTATTTGGCAAACATTATTAACGGGGTCTGTTTAACTTGTTTCCATTAATTAAAATTTATTAATTCATAATTATTTAATAATTTATTAAGAAATTGTTTTTAAATAAAAATGGCATTTTTGACGTATTAATGTCCGAACTTATTCTTATATTGTTATTGAGAGGATTATTTTGAAAAATAACATTAAATTTCAGATAAATAACGTTTACACCTCAATGGAAGTATACCAATTGAGGCTTGAAATTGTTGGCATTTTCGTAGCCAAGGCTAGCTGTTTTAAACTGTTTTTTTTTAAATTACGTTAAATATAATTATATAATATATCCATTAAGTGAACTTGATTTTCTGTTGACAATGCTGCTTGTTTCTGTTTCACTCTATTTTCTGTTGTCTAACGCTATTACAAAATGTGTAAATGGTCATCGGATGACTCTTCATTTTGTTTAGAAAAATAAATAAATTTAACAATTATAGCCTTGCATATTTTTTTAGGTAATAGTTTAATAATTGATGATATGTGATTTATTATTGAAATTCATCTCGCAATCTTGTAAACTCATGCAAATCATGCGGATTGCTATACCAATAAAAAATGTAAAATAAACAGCATTTGATATTTATATATATTTTAAAATCATCCTATTCTTGCATGCTATTACAATTAATTAAGCAAACATATTTGTAGACAGAAAAGCAGTCACCGTACTTTGAAAATCCCAGAGCAAAATCTTACCTGGATAATGACAGAATTAATCTTAACGCGGCACTGGATGATTTCAGCGATTGGGTTTCGAAGCACACACTCGAGAGGGGAGAATTGCCAACTAAGGAGAGATTTCTACAAGAACATGATGTTGCTGTTGCGTTTACTGAGTGAGTCCTTTTTCCGTAACCCAAAAAAATAAATTTAAATTAAAACGTTGTGTTTTCCATTTTGTCTACTGTGTAAAAACAGCAATTTATAATGATTTATATACAACATAAGTGATTTATAATAATTATTATTATAATAATAATTAATTATAATAATAATAATTATAGTAATAATTAATTATAAGCTATCACGAAAGTCCGAGACAAGGTTTGGCCAATCTTGGTACCGTCTGCGGAGTCAAATCCCAAGCAATCGTTCACGCCAGAGGACATCATGGCACTATCTCTACAGCAGCTCATGAAATTGCTCATGTGTGAGTGAAATTTGAATGTCCTTACAACTTGATTACTTGATTAAATACTTTTTTTTTAAATTGTATAGACTATTTCTAATAAAAATTATTAATTATAAGCATGTTGATATAACCTATTAGGTTAGGGAGCAATCATGATGGTGACGGTAATGATTGTAAGCAGACTGATCAGTACCTCATGGCAGCAATGATGAGTCACACAAAGTTAGACAACTGGAATAAATTGTCGAGATGTTCGATTGATGACATCGTAAAGAAAGTCAGAGAATTGGAGAGGTAGAATGAATGGTTTTCATGGCTTAATACCAGTCGTTAGAAAGATTATATTCTAAGGACTCCATATTTTATTATCTACTTATTAACTTTAAAGATAAGAAATTTGAATAAACATTTAAACAATAACTTCAATTTATTAATAACTTTTAAAAAGATCAGAAACCGTTTCAATTGTAAAATCTATTGACCATTAGTTTGTTTAACTATTGTCTTATTTAACTTCACTAAATTTACCAAATTAACTTTAATGATATGATAAAATGTGATGTGATATGACATGATATGCATGAAGGAGAGGCGAAAACTGCTTAGATTCCTCGAAAAAGCACAGAAAAAGACTGAACCTCGGCGCCTTCCTGGAACCCAATCCAGGTGCCCGATTCGGACCAGACGAACAGTGCAAACTAAAATTCGGCGAAGGATACAAATTCTGTTCGGTACGAAACTTAATTCAAATAATTTCTATAACAAAACTAGAGAAACACTAAAATCTAACCCCTGAAGGTTCTAAACTTAATGTGTGAAGCATTTCAAAAGAAATTTCTATTTCTCCAACCACATTTACATTTAACTAATGATGGGTTGTTATTTTAGAATGGCAGAGACACTCACTTGACTATCTGCAGTAAACTGAGCTGTCTCAAAATCGAAGAAAGCGGTTGCTATAAAGCTTATCCGATTGCTCTCGATGGAACACCTTGTGCCAAAGGAAAATGGTGCATGGAGGGGAAATGCGTGTCTGGTGCTCCAGAAAAACCTGACGATAAAGGTAAGACAAAGAAATAAATTTTTGCGATTAGTTCTATTCTATTCAATATGGCCAATTTTGAGCAAATCTCGAGGCACTTCCACATCAGGTGTTTTCATCTTGTAGATACCTGCCACTTTGGAGACAAATCAGACATATTTAGGCTCAACGATGTTCCAACCCGTTGCAGTGACTTTCTAAAAGAGCCTAGTATGTGCTATCAATTCGACAGCTGGTGCTGTGAAACATGTGAAAATATCAAAAAGGAAAAAAGTATTGCACTAATCTTTTATATTCGAGTGATTTCAAATATACCAAATATATTATGCAAAGATAACTTCATTATTAATTATGATGCTTTGGTGAATTTACCGACTAATTCACTCCAAACAGATATTCCTCTTGCAAACTGTCTCTATGGAGACAGGGGCATGATCTACAACTTGGGCGAAAAAAGCTACGGTTGCGAAATAGTTTTTCGGGATCCTGATATATGTCTCAATCCCCACAATGTTGAACACTGTTGTGAAAGTTGCAGTAAAATAAAAAAGGATTCAGAATCAACTGGGACAAATATAGAGAGACAATCACCGACTGGTTGGAACATCTTGAATACAAGTTCGTTTCAGCATGTTCATGTCATCAATTTTTAAAAGATTTATCTAGTGCTTTGTTGAGCCAAATTATTTTTAATACTGTCAGATGTTTTGTTCCTAACTAACTTTGGTCCTGTTTAAAATTTAAAAGTTAAATTCGATTTTCTAGAGTGTGAGGACGAAGACAGCGTTACTTACGGTGACAATGAAATTACTTGCGTCTCCCTGCGGAAAGATCCAGTCAAATGCTACGACCTGGAACAACATTGCTGCAAAACTTGCTCCGAAGCTAGGAATAACAGAGGTCGGTACATCTCATTCCATTAGGAGTCATTAACAAAACTGCCGAGAATCGTCTTTAATCCATCGCTTTAATGTAAGTAAAATTTAACATTGAATACAAAAATCATTTCAGATCCTAACTGCTCTTATGGAGACAGAGGTGTAACCATTCTGATGGGTTATAAGAAATACGGATGCGAACTTATTATGCGCCGGCCCGATCTTTGTGAAGATCCTTTATACGAGAAAAATTGCTGTGAAAGTTGTGCAAGAGCAAAGAAAGCTCTCAGATCGACAACAAAAGCACCAGGAAGAAATATTGAGATGCCTAAGAAAGGTAGTCAATAAATCTATGAATAAAGTGGCGTATTGAGAAACGTAATTGTAAAAGTAAAAATGTAAACAATTGAGTCGAGGCGGCACTTTTAAGTAGCTATTTAAAATATTTAAATTTATCTTCTAGATACATGTATTGATCAAGAATATTTGACACGCGATGGGAAAGAATTTCATTGCGATTCCCTTCATCAAAGACCTGACCTGTGTCATCAGATGAGCAAATATTGCTGTCAAACGTGTGCCAAAATACAAAAAAATAAAGGTTGTAAACGCACTGGTTTTACTTTATTGTTTATTTTGTTAATTTATATTTTTTAATTGAAAAATAAAGTTATTTTAAATTTTATTATGGTACGTATTATTTAGTTGCTTTTTGAAAAAAAAATAAAGTTATTTACTTTCTTAACCAATTTAAACCATCTTTTCGATTTGAAGTACTTATATAGTACTTATAAATTCACTTTTCTCAAGTACAAATTAATGCCAACCAAGTTTTATCGAAACATACGTCCGTGCTTTAAATTCAGTCGCCAAACTCGGGCCAAAATGTCCCTACGGAGACCACTACGTAAAGACAAAAGTTAATGGTAAAGAATTGGGCTGCTCGGCTTTGGTAAGTTGGAATCCAGTGGTCTGCAGGGATGACCAAACAGCTAAATTCTGCTGTGAATCATGTTCTGGTATCAGAGCTGGTCGTGGAACCACTTTCCTTGACACGAATTAGTAAAGGTTATGCGCTAATTCACAACAGGTAAATTTCTTTTCAGTTTATTAAGATTTTAATTAAATTCAATGTTTTATAATTAATTCTGTATATCTTAGACCACTCTCGTAAATGGAAGATTTTTGATCGGAAGGAAAATTCAAGTCAGGATTGTTATATTTATTGAATTGATCGTAATTGAAACAAGTTGTCGGATCTTTTCTGTTTCTTGAATTTAAAATGCACTTGAAATAAAAATCACGACGATGATCTTCGTAATCAGAAACTCGATAGCTCATCATAAAACCTAAACAACTCAAAAAAAAAAAGACACAACTGTAATCGCAAACAAAAAAGACATTATTATTATTATTACATGATTATTATTATTATTATCATTATTATTATTATTATTATTAATAGGGAATGAGATCATAAATCATTAAATGTAAAGCAGTGGATAAGTTTTTT
Organism: Hirudinaria manillensis; assembly: GCA_034509925.1. NCBI lineage: Eukaryota > Metazoa > Annelida > Clitellata > Hirudinida > Hirudinidae > Hirudinaria > Hirudinaria manillensis. Next base: position 13,443,615 of record CM067527.1, read on the forward strand.
GAACATGCGTCCTCAATTTCCTTCATTGGTTCATCGGTACTGTGAAAATTCATATCCGCATTTTAGTCTTTGAGTGTATCTTGAGAATTGATAGACAAAAAGCAATTCACAAGGACAACTTTTGTATATTTTCAAGTAGGATTTCAAGAGTTGGATAGGGTTAGGTTGAAGTCTAGGTGGGTTAAGAATGGTCTAGGCAGTTATTTGCCAAAGATCCCCGCCTGCGCCTATGGCCGATTGTCAATTTTCCAACGTTTATATTTAAAATATTTCACGAGATGGCAGCTTGGATTAGAACTTTCAGCTAACGTTCAATGGCAGTCATTGAGTGATTAGAAAGCATTATTAGAAAACTATTTGTATTGGCATTGGTGCTTCCTTTTTCAAAGATTGTTAACTTTGCTGATGTTTATTTACAATCCTAGCAACGTTTTGTTGTTCGGAGGTCAGATATTTTGACCCTAATTTTTGTTCCTGCGTTAAAGTTAACTCATTATTCCGGTTTTGATTGTCTTTGTTTTAAAATGACTCAACAAAATCTCTCAACAACTTCAGGGTAAAAAAAACCACATATGCAGAATGTGACAATTCACTGCAGATGGGATTGGTCTCTTCGAAAGATGTTGGATTGATCTGTTTATGATCAGTCTTGTCACAGCTGGCCGGGTTGTTGCTTTGCTTTGCGTTGTTAAAGTTTGTTTGCATCATCACTGATTACAGAGGCTACTAGTCGCTCGAGTTTCTCAGTGAGCAAAACGTGAGTTTAAGTTGGTGAATTTATGATTTCATTTGGCCGGATCTCTAATAGTTACCTCGTCCTGTTGATGTTTTTGAAGTTATCGAGTAAAAAGCATTTCCTGTCGCGACGCTTCTCGACGAGTTATGTGTAGTGTTCGCAGCCCCGTTCTTGGAAATTAGCGCTACATAAATGGAACGAGCCTCTGGTTGGGCAAATGGTGCTAATTAAATTTAACTACATATATGCAGCCCCTCTGTGTGTTTTTAAAATTTATTTTTAGATGTTTGGAAATGTTAAAATAAATAAATGGCTTGGATACACCATCTATTGTGATCGCTTCTGTACCTAAAACTTCGGTTGGTTCGAATGCTAAGAGAAAAAGTTGGACGAGTGATGCGCAATATCTTCATTAATTTCAGCGCGTTGATAAGGCTTTTTAAATATGAATTTTATAGGTCAGGTGACTAGGAAGTCTAATTATTTTGGTTAAAAAATAATAATTAATTATATTTTTTACATTTTAATAAATAAATATATATAAATCAAAATTTATGATATATTTATATTTATGTACTTACATAAAATCAAAATGAAAATAATTGATTACATCTCGTCCCAAAATAAATCATTTTTTAAGAACGAAGAAGAATAGTGAATAAAAATGTCAATCGAAGAAATAAATACTCTAAATGAGCTTTAAAAAAAGCGTTAAACATATACTTGTACGTGTACGTGTACATATTATCAATATAGACAATGGAAGAAGAACCTTTAGCCAAAGATCCTGCAACCAAACCTGAAAATTACAGCTCAACGGAGACGCAAGAGACCGAAGTGGAAGAGAAAGAATCAGAAGAAAGTAAAGAAAAGAAGAAGAAGAAGGAAACTGAGAGCAGCAGCAATGACAGCGATGGAGGAAACAAGGTTGACTTCGTGCCTGCAATCGTTCTGTCGTGTCTCAGTTTTTGGCTCTGCGGAATTCTATTCGGAGGAATAGCTTTCATACTTGCAAGTCAGTTTGTCTATGACTAGGACTGCCTTTCTACAATTTATCGTGGGACACAGATATATTAGTATATATTAATGTCCCTATACTGATATATTAATATATATCAGTGACCCTAGAATATATATTATAACCAACTAATGCTCAAATTTTGTGATTCTGATATTTTGGGTACACTGCATATTCGCATAGAATGCAAGATTACTTATAAAATCATTTATGTAGCTCAGCTTATCTATGGCGCTCCTCTTTGGAAGTATAAATACAGGCTGCATTCCCGAACGTTTATTTTTGAAATAATTCTCTTTTGACATAGACACAGATGTCTGGATATTGATATTTTTTTCATTGATTGTTTTCATATTTCAAGCAGCTACTGAAGTTGCTGGTTGCTGGTTGTTTATTGTTATCGTCGATCAGATTATAAGGGACCTTTATTTGCTTGATAAATATTGATGGTTGATAAGATGGGTTTTTTTTTCCATTTGAAAATATATAAATTTATTAATTAGTATTATTGCATATTTAATCTTAGATTAAAAGTTATTTTAAAAAATATTTTATGCAGTGAAACTGTTAATCCTAAATCCTAGATTCGAATTCATCCGCTTTTCTAAATTAGTTATTCTCAAGTTATCAACCAAATTCACAACTTAATATTTTTCACAAATTAATAACATTACTATTAAAACATAACTAAAAAATAAAGCAACATTTCCGCATTTTCAGTCGTTGGCAAACGCAAGGCCGACTCTGGCAATCAGGAAGAGGCTGGTCGTCTGAAGACTTCCTCGCTGGTCCTTTCAATCATTGGCATTGTCTTGGGTTTGGTCGGGGCCATCGTGGTGCTGGTCCTGCACTTTACCGTTTGGCAGAACCAGAAGCCAATTCATGGATAACGAAAATGAAGAATGGAATGAAGAAAGCGTGGAGGAAAAATTTGCATTGGAAATTATAAACGATCGGTTTAAGAAGAAAATTATTTTATAGTTAGTTTAATAATATTTTACCCGATTAAAAAAGAATTAATTTTTTTATCGTTTTTTTTTCTTGCTTTTAATTCGAATCACTTGAATTGGAATGATTTTCAACTTTAAAAAGAATAAAACATTTGTAGATCTTACAAGCTTGCGCTTTCTCTCCTAAAAAAAACATTATTATTTGTAATATATTCTTACAGGTATATAAAAATATTTATTATTTTGAAAATTACTTAAAGTTAACTTATTAGCTGGTACTATTCCAGTGCGAAGGAAACAAAGCATAAACAAGGATCAGGTATGCTTCTGATCAGAGGGTGCATTACACCTTCCAGTATAAATTTTTTTTAATTTCTCGGCCTTTTTGACACGAGCGTTCTTGATGACCCTTTCTAATTGTTATGTGAGGGAATTCCTATAAAAAGAAACAGATAAAATTCCGAAATTAGGTATTTCTCTATTCATATTCACAAGAAAGCCATTTTAAATTGTATTACTGGAAATTGGAAATTCATGGGCCTTTATAGTTTCTTCTTCATGGCTTTTTTCTGTACGACCATTAGCAGTCAAGACAATGACGATTCCGAGCCTGGCATGATGGTCATCCACGGAGCCGGTGCCACCACAGCCGGAGAGCTCTTCAAGATCTGGTCGGCCTACTACGAATCCACAAGGTCTGAATTCGTCGATGTGAGGGTGCATTACGATTCCAGAGGGAGTTCGTTTGGGAAGACGTTGCTGGAAGCTGAAAAAGTCATGTTTGCCGTTTCTGATAAGCCGCTAACGGATCTGGAAAGAAACTCTAGCGATCTTATGCAGATTCCTTGTTTCGCATGGCCAGTTTTATTTATTCTTGTAGACTACTGATTACTGAATGTTAAACGATTTGAACATTCTTTACCTTTTTTTTTTACTTTACTATTAAGTGTTAATATCACTAAAACATTCAAGTAAATTGTTTGCATAAACTTGTAAAAACAAACATTTCAATGCCTAAGGAATCTCGCAATAGCCTACAACGTGCCAGGCTTGAAGGATCTGACTTTGACAAGAGAGCAAATTGTTGGTATCTACAATGGCACCTTTACCAACTGGAATGACACCTCTTTCTACAGCTACAATGACCCCGACAACCTCCCAAACGCCACTATAATTCCTATCGCAAGATTCGAACCATCCGGATCTACGAATGCTTTCACAACTGCTCTCGGCTCTTTCGACAGCAACTGGCACGAGAAATTTGGCAGCTTCTCGGATCGGTTTGGATGGAAAAATCTCATTAAGGTAAAGTTTAGTGTTATATCTAGTTATATCTAGTGTTAGTGCTAGTTTTACTGTTTGTGATGAGAAATTCTCTCAAGTTTCCTAAAGCATTTCTCTTGTTTTTAAGGTGTTTGGACAGAGGACAACAGGCCTAGCGGATACTCTGACAAACACCTTATTCAGCATCGGCTATCTTATAACCGGCGCAGCCAATGAAGTCGGTCTTAGCTCTGCACGGATGATCAATAAAGCCGGTTATAAGGTAACGCCTAATAAGAAAATGCTAGCTGCTCTCATCGAAGCAAAGAAGACAAACCTGGTCGATAAAATACAGGAATCGATAACTGATTCTGACCTCTCCTATGCCTATCCAATGGCTAGCCTTTCCTACGTTTTAGTAAATATCTCTGTCAGAGTCACAGACTGCAGTGTAAACACTGAGTTTTATCGTTTCTTGGACTGGTCCATCAGCTCTAGATTGGCAAAGCGCAGTGCACATTCTCTGGATAGGGTTCTGATGGGCAATTCAATTAGCAATGCCGTACGTTCGAATGTACTCTTTAAGATGACTTGCAACGGAATGTTTCTTGAAAGCCTAGTGAGGGCTCAAATTTCAGAGGAGGAGGAAATCTTGAAAACTTGGAAAAAACCTGTAATGATATCCATTCCATTCATAATTTTGATCTTCGTTGGTATATTGGTTTACGCATCCTATCAGAAATATCTTTATTCTAAAATGCTCGACAAGAATTCATGGAAAATCAACTTCTTCGAGATAGATTTGAAGCAAAAAACCGACTTGAATGCCAATCAAGGCCAAGCAAAACAAGCGAAAGGCACTGTCCCTTCCGATAACTTATTCACTTATTTCCCCAATCATCAGGTGGGAAGTTACGGGGGAGTTTCAGTGACTTTGACAAGTTCTTTGCTGAGCAAGGAGCCGAATTCAAAATGGACTCTCAAGGCCTCGAAAATCCTTCTTAGACTGAAGACAATCAGTAACCCCAACGTGGCCTCTTTCATTGGCCTCTCTTCTTCTCCGACGTCCGAATTGATATTCGTGGAAGAGTATTGCTCCAGGGGAAACATAATCAATCTATTAACCGATTCCAGGTACAAAATGTCGCTTTCAATTTGCTTCGCCCTCTGCAGAGATATTTGCAAAGCCATGTCCTTTCTTCACGAGAAAGAAATTGTCGTCGGCCTACTGCAACTCTCCTCGTGTTTGATCGATTCGCGTTGGACAGTCAAATTGCATGGCTGGGAGGAATTCAAAACCTATGAATCTTTCTTTACTAGAGACTGGAAACCTCTGGCGAGATTGACTTCCAGAGTTAGCTGTCCAAAGCACATTCTCTCGGAACTAAAGTCTAGAATTGAATTGATATGGGGCGATGTAGGATCTCAATATTTTAGCATCTGGTTAGCACCTGAAATCCTCTCTTCGAACTATCACCAAGAACCGAACAAGTCGACCGATGTTTACAGCTTTGGTGTAATCATGTTGGCAATCTTCTGCAAATATTTTCAGAAATACGGTACAGGAGCAAGCTGCAAATTCCCTGGTCAAGTTGATCCGTCTCTCTTGGAAAAATTGAAATCAATTAACCTCGATATACCGTGCCAGAATTTTCCGGAAAAGGTTTGCAATCTGATCAATTTATGTTGCAACGACGACCCCAACCAGAGACCAAAATTCGAAAGATTGATTCCCACGTTGAGAAGTTGCGACACTAATCCAAATTTCAATGTCTTGGATCACATCATGGATTACTACGAACAATCTGGATCAGTTAAACAATTTTCGGAGGTAGTCCGCTGCGATGCAGCTTGCATTGAAGTTTCATTCGAAACGAAATGATTAGAGTTTACTATTTGTGTGACTTCATAACAAGATTATTAATTGAAGACAAACTAATCGGTAATTTTTAATATATGCTAAACGTGTAAAGTCGTACTTCATAATTTTCGTATTTTCTGAGATAAATTTCAGGAATCAATCTTGATTTTTATAAATTTAATTTTAATTCAGTTAAATTAAAATAATTGCAAAAATTTAAAGCAAAGCAAAATAACCTTATTAAAAAACTAAAAAAAATATTTCCAAACTTAAATCTCACAATGTAAACACAACGACGATGCCCACTTGTTTTGAGTTTTGACTCGAAATTGCAACTCGATGGAAGTGGTTTGCATTGAACTTGGCAGTCATGTACGTGGAGATACCAGCTTATGAGAAAGTTAGCGGAAAACATGAGAAGCATTCGTTTACGGTGAGTTAATAAGGCACCAGAAGACACAACAGGAACTAAATAAATCGGCTAAGTACTGCCTTTTGATTTAACCGAAATTTTTGTGTTAAAATTGCTGTGATTAGCTTAAAGCGAGGCACTTTGTCATCGCTTACTTCTACTTTAAAATGAAATGCGATTTAGCCAAGGTTTTGCTAAATTGCTTTGCCAAAAATTTAATGTTGTGAAATTCTGATGATATTTCTCAAGGTCTTTCAAATAGATGTGTTCTGTAATGAGAGACACCACACGGTTTACAAGAGGTATACGGAGTTTGACAGATTAAATACAATACTGGTATGTATAATTGTAAACTGTTGTTAATCTTGAAAAATGTTAATGATTTCTTTTACATACTTGTTGTTAAATAAATGCAGAATTTCTCCGTTTTAATTAATAATATGAAGACATTTAAAAAAAAAAAAACCCGTATATTATGAAACGTTGTCCCTTTTCAGGCATTGACCCTTGTCCAATAGTTATCTTGAATCCACATAACTATAGATAGAACAAATATCAAGTGTGCTAAATTATTCTAGCTAGACATTTGAGTATTGTTAATCAATTGAACATTTTCATAACATATATCTCTCTGTTTTGTGCATAATTCTTAGGTCCAAAACAAGATTCGTGTCCCAACTTTTCCCGGGAAGACCGTTCTTAAGTGGAGTCCAAAGACCTTGGAATATCGAAGACAAGTATTTGAGGATTACTTGAATGTGAGCAACAGTGGCTATAAACCTTTGGGTATGGGGTATTAGAAATGATATGGTATTGGATAGTACATTTTATTTTGGTTTACTTTCATCTTTTTGGTAATGCTTCATATTCAAAATAGTTATTTGAAAATAAAACCATTAAAGTCATTCAAATATAAATAATTATTATTATTATTAAAATTAAGAAATATTAACAACATGAATTCCTCAAATTTCAGACCATTCTACGCAGATCTGTGATTCCAGATGAGGTTATTGTCTTTCTCAAAGCTGACCAATACCGTCCTGAAAGGTATGCTATTAGCTAAGTATTGTTATGTATTAACTTGTATCTTGAACTAAGTATATATTATACATTACTGCATTCCACTACTTATATTGTAATATTATGTATTAATATTTTAAGCATTCAAATTTTACCTTTAAATATTAAGACATTGAAAGCAGCCGATATTACGAGCCTTTTTTATATTATAAGCCTGTAATTATGCTTCACTAGAAAATTTCTGCAATAAACACGTTTTTAATCTTTGTTTTTATCCAACTTTTTATCCCAAACCCAGTTCAACTTATGTCGGAGGAATCGATCGAGAGTTTTCCAGGGCAGCATCCAGGATCGAGCAGCCCGTAGTGGCTTTCCCCAGGGATCTGCGGCTCTCGGAAGGGGATCGAGGTATTCTGATGATTCGTTAGAGTACGCTTTAGGCCTAGTTGCTACATTTATCCTCATCATAGATAGGATGATAGATGTTATATGGATGCTTAGAGAGGCCTAAGTTGTAACGTGCATGTTGTATTTGTGCTTTTCACTATTAGGGAGTTTGAAAAGCAGTATCACATGAGTGACCAGTGGTAATTGTCCTCCATTCACTTATTACTAAGTTAAGGGCTACATGAAGCATAATAATAGTCTACATATGCAGAGGAAGTAGATAAATATTGCCTGAAAAGCCACTATTAAGTTATTTTTATTAATTAATTATTTTATTTATTGGTTATTCATTAAAATGTTTTTTTGGTTCCTTACAGGAAGCACTTCTGATATTGTGGTATTGGGTGTACTCCAGGCTTACTATGATCATGTGTGATGTCACAGATGAATAAATTATTATTATTATCATAGGTCTTTTATCAGAATTTTTTATCTTTATCTTGCAAAAATCCATGTCATGTTGGTTTTATTTTGGACATTCTTGTGCAAAAAGTATTAGAAAGATGGCTGATATGTTACACCTTTATGTACAAAACTATTGCCAATCTGGCTATTATTGTAAATAATAAATCATGTAATGTTATTTCTGTTAATATGTTTTAATCCTTCTTTATCAAATACCTTTTTAATCAAAGCGCAGCTCTGCGGTCGTCGTGTTTTTATGTCTAGGCGCATGAATTATGATAAGTTGGTGGGAAATTATTTTTGTAATTTGGCTTCTTTTAATGCTCTTTCGACAGTGGAACTGCAGGAAACAATCACAACTGAAGCTTGTTTACAACTCGTTCATGATGTTTTTGTTCGGTTGCGTGTGAAATTTAAAATCCGTCATTTTGTGTTCCGTCTCAAAAGCCTCGGTTCGGATTTTATATTCGTACCATTTCTCACTTCATCAAAGCACTTATTAACCTCAACCATCCCAACAGAATTAATACTTAGGACCTAAACTTTGGATATTGTTGGCATCGAGTTTCATGATATTGAAGGTTTTTGGTGTTTCAAACAAAGTACCAGCAGGACCTAAAAAGATTTAAAGCCTAAAAAAGGTCTCAAGACTTCCTTTTCCTTCAAGAAAAATGGAAAGATGCCTCCTCGTGTGCATTCAAAATTTTTGGTTTACCCTCAAAGGCTGGAACTTCCTATGGAATGACTCGGATGGAAAGCTTCTTTTAGTAGATTATTTTTTGCGGAGTGTTTTGTGACCGATTTGAACCTCTTACTTGAATTTTTCAAACCTTCTGATTGTAAATAACAAAAATTCTTGCTAAATAAAATTTGTTTTTGTAATTAATTAGAGACCAATAACTTCCCCATCTTCGTGCATCAAGGGATTCGCCACAGATTTGCAACTTAATTTATGCATTTGTAAACAATTATTAAATTTATTAGACATCAAGCCTGATGGCACCTCCCACGGAGGGTGGCTGCCAATCACAACAATCAAATTCCTGTCAATAAAACTTTTTTGGCATCAAGTGGTTGGTCTCTCAATGAGCCAGGAAGACCACGATTGGCTGGACGGCTCGGAGGGTGTGACCCAAGTACGGGGGATCTTCGTTGCTCCAGGGGTACCTGGTGGTACCAGATATTGGTCCCATTGGTGTCTGCATTGGTAATGGCGAAAGAGTTAATTACAATATCATTTGAGAACTAACTTTGTAAAAAGTTTAGCTTAATCTGGTTATTTGATGATTATTGTTAATTTTGAGTTGAATATGAAGTAAATTACTACTTTAAGACAGGACTTAATGTCTTAAATTTTAAAGTATTCAATTATAAATCGAAAAATTTGTTTTTATGGCATTTCACCTGACGTTGAGGAAAGAATTGATGTCGCTGTTTGGCAAGTCGTACAGGTGGAAGAATGGGTAGATTGGATCTGATTGGTCAGGGATGACTGTTTGTGAAGATATTGATTGTAATAAATAAGATAAATACAATTATAAAAAAAAATTGTGGAGTATTAATCAGGTGAGGCATCCTAACCCTAGGCATCAACTGATTGGTAAAATCATAACAAATATCACTTAACTCAATCAATCAAAAGAGCTGCCATGTGACCATCAACAGTTATCACTTAACTTATCATCTAACTCAACCAAACAAATATGTCTGCCAACCGACCTTTGTCCCCGAACAGTTGCCCGATGACCTCGTTGACCTCCCTCTTGACTTCCCTCCTCATTTTCTCCTTCTTTCTTTCCAATTCCCTCTCTCTATCAGCCTCATTCTCGGTGTTCAGCATTACCTATATGTGCAAATGAATGAATGAATGAGCAAGTGAGATAATCATGAAATAATAATAATATTACTGGAACCTAAATTTAAAATAATAATGACAATAACAAATATTAAATAAGAAATTAGAAAAATATTCACATAATTTAGTTATTATAAATCAGATAATTATAATTATTATAATCTCAAAACAGATGACATAAGATCAATTCACTCCCTCATATCATCTGCAGTTAATCATCACTGAGATTCAACCACTATCATTACCAACACCTTGCATCATCATCATCATCACCACCACCATCACAACTACTATCATAACCACCTGCAGCGCCCTCTGTTCAGACTCGTAGACTTGGAGCTGCCGCTTGAGAAAGGCAGACGCCAATTCGACTCTTTCTTCGAAGACTTCCGTCGAATCCGTGGATATGAGGCCTGATGGAAGGAGGAAAGAATGAAGGAAGTTAAGCAAAGCAATGGATTAATTAATTATCAATTAACTAATTTCTGCAGTTTTAATTTTAAAGATCCATTTTATCCATAAATTCTAATAATATCCTTAATAATATAATTTATCAATGTTATAATTGTTATCGCTTCTTTTCTCCATTCCTTGCCACAACCAATAACATGATTACAAATAAAACTAACGAGCAAATATAAATTAACGACCAATCACGAATTACGATTACCTGTTTGACAAATTAATAAAAAGTTAATTAATAAAATAAAACAAATTAGAATAAGCTCTCAATAAAAACCTCACCCGACTTCTTGCTGAGCCTAACTTCCCTGAGTTTCCGAACAGTCGCCAGAGTCTTCAAGGACTTGTTGACGTCGGAGATTTTCCTTCTGACTTCGAACAGGATGTCGTCTGCTGCCTTCGACACCTCTTTTTCCTGTCAAATTATTCACGATTTACAATTTAAAAAAGCATAAAATGCTGTCGATTATGTAGAGCTTGGCATCTGAGGTGTTACTTCTGAATTGTTCAGAGCTATTCTCAAGAGGATGAGCATTTGTGATGGTTTCAGCTGGGTTTTGAACACGGCACGTTATGACCATCGTGCAAATTATGTTATTGCCAGCTGTCATCACCATGATTTATCATCATCACTGTCACCATATCATCATCACCATCATAAACATCATCATCATCACCTTCTTCACTGCAGCCTCAGCCTCTGCAACCCTTGCAAGTTTCCTGTCAATTTCCTCTCCAACCTCTCTCCTCCTCTCCTCCATCAGTTCTTCTTCCTTCCTTTCTCGTTCCTTTTTTCTCTTCAGTCTATCCTGCTCAGGTATAAATGGCATGGCATGACAAGAAGTAACCAAATATTCTAAGCTCCTCCTATCAGAGCCAAGTAGGAGTGGCCAGCTTCAGGCAGAGCACGATTTAGCATGTGCATAAATTATTAAAATACTAACCCTTTTCCTCTTGCGATCGGAGAGCTTCTTCTTGATTTCCCCGACCGTTTCGTCTGTGATTGAAGACTGGATGGTTCTCATTTCTTCCTTCAGAGATTATCATCATCATCACCATCATCATCATTACCATCATCATCATTATTATTATCATCACCATCATCATCAATTGTTATCAAATCATTGTTACTACCATCACCATCATCACCACTTCATACCTTAGCCCTGGCTATCGCCACTTCATGATCCACTGTCAACTGACACCGACAGCCCTCGTTGCCGTCAGCAACGCACCCTGACATCACCTTCACCTTTTCTTCCAACTCCAGGACTGTCCTCAGACGATTCTTGAACTCGGGTATCTTTTTGGAGATTAAAAAAAAATAAAATTGAGAAGTCCACAATTTAGTTACTGGTTTAAGAAGTAGTTAACTGATATGATTATCAGTAAGTGGTTACTTAAGGATTATTAATATGATTATTGTTTTGGGAAGCGATAGGATTTCCTCTCACTTTTTATGATTATAATCATTTTTATTTTTCAAATTGCAATTTAATCCTGTGTGGCAAATGATAACAGCAGATTAATAATTAGAATGCATCACAATCAACGAACGATGCATGATAATATATTAACATAAATTAATAAAAAATTAATAATAAAATAAAATCAATATTGCCATTAGCATAAAATTAGAATTGTAATTAAAAATCAATGAAAACCTAATTTAGTTATTTGGAAAAATTTAAAGATCATTCCACCAAAACTAACCGAAATCGTACACTTTGGTTTCTTAGAACTGGAATCATCATCTCGATCTGCATGCAAATGCTTCCTGGATTCCAGCCACTTTTTCATTGACTGCACAACTCCATCATCTTCAGATTTCTTTCCCACTGATTTCTCGGCATCGATCCAATTATTTGCATGCAAATTATTGAAATAGTTGCCAGTGTTATTAAAATTCTGATTGGGTTGAAAGTACGGATTGATGAAAGGATGGGGAATTGCATGGTGGTAACTTGGGGGAAAGAAAAATGGCGGAGGGGGTGTGGTCCGCGGGTCAAAGTTAAGAGGTGGTGGTGGTGGCATCCCCGGTGGCGGTGCGAAGAACATGGGGTTCGGAAAAGTATTCCAGTTTGCGTTCGGCGTCTGATGATAGTTTTGCGCGTTGAATGAATCCATCGGGTTTGAGTTTTACTCCGTGAAGGCAAATATTTTGAAACGGACTAGAAAGTTCTTAATTAAGTAACTGGACAGTATTAATTTATGTCTTTAACTGACTGTTAAAACTACTTTAGTTTTAGTATTTTTCATGAGTTTGCTACCGAAATGCAAAGATAAATAATCTTATTATCGTTTGATGTTTGTAAACAAATATCAGCCATTTCCGAACCAAGTATTTTATGACTCTTATTTAGAAGATACTTTTACTTATTACTTTTTAAAATAATATACGCAATAAAATTGAAATATATTTGATTAATAAATTTTCATGAAAACAAGTAATGGCAAATAAAGTAAACAAGTCTAGGTAATAAAAACTATAGAAGTATACTTATTTGATATAATGAATCGCAATGTATTATCATCTTTGACAAATATAGAGGTGAAAAGCGCAATTGGATTTTTGAGAAATGCCAGACCCTCATTCGTGTTGAAATCGAAGAACGGTTGCCAAAAATGTCAATTAAGAAGACATCAGTTGGTATTTCTTGTTCCATTTAAGTTAATTATTAAATTATTTAATAAGTCTACTTTAGGATGTCTCACAAGAGATATGACCTATTTCAGGCAATCTTAGCCTTTTCCCGCTATGAACCACATAAAGGTTTTAATGGCAATAACATTGCAAACTATTTATTAACAAAAGAAAACGCTTTATATTATGTAATAAAACACCACTTAATTTGATTTCTTTTATTAACTCAAACAAACAGAACTTAAAACTTAACCAATTAGAAGTTAAACACTAAAAATTCCAGTTAACTTAAAATTCATTGAAACCAATTGAACTGGAGTTGGCCTCATTTAATCAGGGGGCCGCTGTGGTGGTCAGATTTCCCCCACACTGACATGTCGGGCAAGTGTTTTCTCCTTTGACGTAGCTGTTACAAAAACAGCCATAATCTTTCCTCTCTGTAATAATTAATTATATTATGCTTGTTAATAAAGTGATGACCTATTACGGTCCATTAGAGATGGTATTACTAATACTTGGGTGCTTATGATACGAGATTAAGATTGCCCTCCAATAAATTGTATTCCAAATATATTAGAGAAATTGCATCAGGATTGGCCAAATGTAAAACACATTAAAAGTTAGCAAGCCAAGAAATGTTAATTATTTGGATTTTTAGAAACAATAATCATGAATCATGAACTTATAGGTGACAGGTGAAACAACAAGACAGTTGATGTTAAAAATCTTTGAAGACTTGACATTTTGCTGGATAGATTTGAAGGTTCGCCAATGTACCATAAGGCCTGTCGTGGGCAGTCATACATCTTTGTCATATGTGTCTTACAGTGACATCTTCAGTTTAATTTATTACAATAGGATAAACAGCTGTATAAGAAGATTAGGCTTGAATTGATCCATGTTAGGACATTATCAATTACTGAAGAAAATTTATGCATCACATTTAAAATTATTTCAAAGTATTTGGAGTTTCAAAGAAACATTTTGAGTAGATATTAAAGAAATATATTGCTTTTTTCTGGTTAATAAATATTTGGTATGCAATGTAAAGGTGTCGGTTAGTGGAGGGCCAGTGTCGGGTTACGTGATCTCCTCAAACAAATTTTTTGAATATAATTTGTAAAATGTCAATTTTAAACTTTCTCTGCTTTAAAATTAGAAAATCAATCGAATCACATATCTTTATCGAACCTTTATCAACACAACCCCAAAGTTGAACATTGTCACCCCACAGGTGTGGAAAGGTCACTAGGGGCTCGCCTTGTATCAGACGACACTCTTGGTTTTCAGGGCAATTGAGATCCTGCCAACGAAAACATGCTTTTACCTTTTAACGCATGTTACATTAGACACTCAATGTGCTGACTAAGTTTGGATTGGGTGGAGCTGGTTTAGAGATTGAATATTCTTCATAATTAATTAAAAAATAAATATTTGAGGAAAAGGACGTCTGAATGATTTACAACTTCCAATTAAGGAATGTTAATGATAAAAGGATCGATTGAAAAACTCGATGAGAAACATTGATTGTTTCACCCAAGATGTTCACCACATTACCATCATCATCATCATTAACTGAGCTACGTGCCTCAAGTTTGAGAAAACTAATCAATTACGTTGTTAATTATGATGGAAATTATAAATTATAATAAATTTATTATAATTTAAGAACAAAGGTGGACTCACATAGCACGGTTCTCCTTTGCATATTGGTCTTTTGCAACCAGTGTCCGATTCAAGAATGTAGGTCGGACAATCATCAAAGCAATCGTAGAAAACTTGTATAAAGAAAACAAATTGAACGTGTTATGTACAAAATTCATTTTCATTTAATATTAATATAAAATAATTGCATTAATAGGAATACAAATTATTAAAATGAAACTAATAAATTTATCACTGTTGTGGATAATGTAATAATATTGTAAGAATTTATTATTACAGCAAGTAATTCAAGATACAACAATCACGTACGTCCACAGGTTTTTATGACCAAATCCTTTATCTCAATGGGCATGCTGATGTTCTTTGGAACGGTTGTTATTTTAACTTCCCAACCAAACTTTAAGGAGGATGTGAAATCAGAACCAATGGACACATCAACTTTCTGTGGAAGAATAAATGGAATCCGACAATAAAATATTACCGAACTGTGAGTATTAAATATAATTACTTATCAAATACCGACTGAATACATTACAATACAATACAATTACAATACATTGATGAATTCATTACGACACGATTACAATGGCAATCCCACAATATCCCCTTTACCCCGAATTGGTCCACAGCTCCGTAATAAGACTCTCCGTCGACGAATATTCCCGACGATTTCACGTTCGACGTGCTAAAAGAGATGCCCGATATGGATGTGAATTCGCAGATCATCATTACAACTTGAGGTCTGGCTTTTCCGTAATTTTTCCAAGTAATTGAAGTGAAACTAGATTTGTAAGGCTTTGGTTTATATTGGGAAGTGATCAGGGGACTTTCCCTCAAGTAGTCTGAAAAGCCATTGCAATTTGTCTCAGTGACCGGTACAGTGGAGTAACCGCCTGCATTGAAGTACAATTTGAGATTGTTTTGCTTGGTTAAGTAATAGAAATCTGTTAGGTCTTTACTGTTAGGCCAGAATTATGCATGATTTATTATCATTTATTTAAAGATATTTAGAATAATCAATTAACCCAAATTAGAAGGTCTAACATTATTTCAAGTCAATCCGCATTTGCGTGACCAGAGCTCGGCTAAGATCAAAACAAGAATTCACAACTTATCAAGGAACATCTGGTGTCATTGGCAATCCGGCTTCTGGATTCTCATTCACCATTCACCAAGCAGTGCATTATATGCGCATTACAGATGCAAATCTAAACTTTTTATGTATAAATAAAAGCCTAAAATTTAACCAGGAAAAAATTTTCAGAATCTTCCAAATAAAGTTTACGCCTTCATACTTATTGCTGTTATTTTGTTTTATGAAAGCAGAAATAATATGGCTTCTATTACAGCATAGCAACATGTAACACTCACGAGCTTATAACTGGCTTTATCTTACCACCAGCGCACCTTTCCAAAACTGTATGACAAGCATCCAGTAGAGTGAATAATTATTAATAATACTGATTTATTCTCTGCCCCAGAAACATTACTCATAGACTAAGCATTATCCATTACAATTTTAGGGTATTTTTCAACATTTGTGTATTAAAAACTTGTAATTTTTTATTATAAGTTCGGTTATAAACGACTAATGATAAACATCGTGACTTAAGCAGAACAAAAGTCAATTGATTTTAAAATTAAAAAAAAAAGTTTAAAATACAAATTTGAAATATTAAAATATTACCAATAACCACAAGAAGCATCTGAGCACAGAAAAATCCTAGCAAAGACATTCTGACTTCGACAAAACCGACAATGAAGACAGGAAACGCAGAAAAATACGACTGTAGATGAACAGTATTCGGCCACTAAAAGCTCAATCTTTCTATACTTCTTAAAAGCTCTCAGCTTTTATTCAGACAACCTTACGACGAATTTATAGCAGGAGCTACTTCGCCTAACCTTTGCTTTTACACCTTCAAATCGATTGACAGCCCACACGCGTCAAGACATAAAAAAAAGTCCAAACCTGATGAATGGACAATCAAATCACCTTAATAAACCTCATAAAGTAAGCCATTGCTACGCATCAGCTAGAAAAACAGTGTGAAATTATATTCAATACTCTACGTTCAGGATACTGGCGACACCTGTGTATAGCTGGCAAAAACTGTCTTATTGCCCGTAAATTATGCACAAATGTCGGTGGGCTTGCTTCAATTCAACGTGGCGTCTTTAATTAGGACGTTTGCGTCAAAGATCTGAAGTCAATGACACACATAGTTCGGGGTGGATTCTGTCAGCACATGGAGACACGGACTACTTAACTAATTTATTTGTATATAATCTATTTCTCCACTGTCTTATGTACTTATATTCATAGTGGATGTAAAGGCATAGCCATTCAAGTAGTCTCTCATGGACACAACCCAAAGCCTGAGTTGTTAGCTAGCGACACTAGCGACTTAAATTTAATTCTTAAATTTCAAACCAATTATTATTTTATTAATTACATTATTAATTCAGTAAAAATCCATTAACATATTAAAAATATTTCACTAGAAAGCCATGGTCGAAATAAAAGTTAAAGCTAAAAATCACAAAACAAGCAGGTCTTAAATTAGCAGTTTTGCGTTCCAAGTTTTGTGTGTAATTAGACTTAAGCCTGGCATCTTATAGAGTGTGGTCAACTTTTCACTCTTCTCAGATGGAAAACTGATAAATGGACAATGATGGAGGGGACAGTTTTTGCCAGGTGATGGAGGTAACGAAGATATTGAATGAACAGCGTTAACCAAGAATAGAAATTTTTGGTTTTTGTAAAAAAATAATACGCTGAATGAATTCCTATCTGAAATGCTGTCAGAGTTACTTTTTTATTGCTCGGTTCTTATAACTTGTAAATTTCCTTGACCTTGCTGGGATCTGGACCAACTTTGACACCACTCCTAAGTATCGACTCGACGAAATATTGTGTTTATGTAGTTAAAAGAAGGTATTATAATTCAGTGTCACTAAAATTAATTTTTGTAAATACTTTCGAAACACTTTTTAATCTGTAAAAATATCTACTATAATAAGAAGAGGAGTTTCAGCGAGCATCAAATTAGCGAATACCAAGTTCAAATCGTACCAAGTTATGGCCAACTGTTCGCAGATGTTACTGGATTTTTTTTGGAACAATTGGTGCAAATCCTGTTATTTTTTTGCAACGTATTTTAAATCGGAATAATACAATCATAACAAGAATAATAGTAGTGGGAATAATCATTATCTTTATCCCTGAAAAAATAAAATTTTAACAACAATAAATGATGGTCTACAATAATACCTCACATCATTTGGACTTCCATTGGTCTGCCCTTGTATTGTACTTTAAATAATTTTCAAGCAAATTCACCTTAATCCAATGCGTCCTGCTTCATTCCTCACCAGGTCAGAGCTAGACCAATTTATGCATTATAAATATCCTATGCCTAATTATATTTTTAAAAACCCGACAGTCTAATTATTTGCATCGTGATGCAAATAATGCTTCAAAAGGCAGTGCTTTCAACGAATTTTCACAGCTGTCTTGTTCGTAGTAAGTTCATTTAGAAATAGAGTTGAGAATATAAGCTAATAAAGTTATTATCATTATTTACATAGTAATAATTTTGATAGATTTTATTTATATGTCTACATAATATAGATTTATATTAGATAATAGATTGTCATAACAAGTATTTTCATAATATTAGATTATAATGTTAACTTATTCCAGACTGTTTAATCTCAGATTGTCAATATGTTGATAACTGTTTTCATCCATTTACTTCTTGCTTTGACTGGTAAATTTACAATTTCGAATTTTATTCCTCATAATTTCAAAATTATCGCTTTATCTTTTGAATGTTGTGCCCATAGATTTGCTTAAATATAAACATTATATAAAAATATTATTTTTTTTTTAAATATTATAAATAAATATAATAAAGTTTATTAAAACTAAAAATTGCTCAATAGTTTTCCTGTTGACAGTATCTTCTAGGAGTTCAAGTAGCACCACAACCAGCCCACGCTTATGTGGGCCTTACGGCAGTGTTGCTTCAACTCTCACTGAGAACTCACTCGTAACTTTCCAGTTCGATCCAATTCCATCACAGTCGAACTTTACATTCATTTCCTGGGGTGATTACAAAGATGCTACTCAACTGACAGTACTTCTGACCATTTGCGATTACTTGTCAGTAAAAGGGCTGTCTTTTGACACCTCAAATGTGAACGACCACAACGTACTTGTGGATGACCAGCCTCATTACGTCGTAATGGACCAATCCGGGGTATGGATAAGAGCTCTTTTAACAGTTGGCAATGCAGTAGTAATAGTTTATTTTGTAAGAGAGATTAGAAATAATTGATTGATCGAAATTTTTTTCGCAACAGTAGAGATTTATACATAAGTCGACTAAAATTCGATGCAAATGTCCCAAAGGGTCTATCCTAAAAAAAATAATAACTATGAATTTCTTAGGTTATTAAGTCTATTTTATATGCCATTTATTTTAAATCTCCATTTAGAAAGTTGAAATCTCGCTTGGCCATGACACAGACTTGTTTAAAGTTGGATGGAGAATCAAAATAAAGGTTACAGCCAAGGAATATTCCTTGCCTGTTGAAATTAGAAATCTGAAGATAAAAACCTGCAACAGTCAGTCAAATTCATCTGCTATGATCTATCTTAAACTTCGTTAATTGAAAAGGCTATCCTTCTTCTGTATGCAAATGTGATCATATGTGACCAATCTTAAATTCTCCAACATTTTTTTTTTAGCATTTTACTTAATTTACTCATTTATTTGTAAACATTTAGTTAAACATCTTAGCTGATCCCGTCATTTTGTTCCAAAGCCTATTTCGACTGCTTTGATAGCTGCGCAGTATACGTTCTACAAGCAAATACCGGTTGCAAGGTACCAATGTGCAGAGGTGATCCGTGTGCAGTGAGTCATAAATTTACATCATTATTCGTGGTTAACATTTATTATTAACAAGCTATTATTTGCTTAATCATAGAACGTTTCTGTTTTTAAATCCAGTTTAACCAATGAGCAGTATTAAAATATAATGTCTTTAGAAAGCTTTCTCAATTGCAGCGCTTAATCCTTATTAATAAAACTGAAAAATTATATTTTTGAAATTTTGGTGTCTTCATTACTTTCCAAACCCGTAAATACAGCCCTTCCTAGTACTCTTAAAAGTGGTCGTCCCTATTTTACTTTCAGAGATTGGGATGCTCTGGAAATCAAGAATGTCGCCTCATAACAGGCGAGTCTTTGCACACCTTTCCAAGCGTCATGACCTCTGGGGTCCAGCTGTGGGGTTGTGTCGATAAAGGTCATTGAAGTTTGAACTATGAGTAAAGTTATACGAATTTGTTGAAACCAGCTTTGGTTCTAGTATTTCACCAGCAGTTTAAGATTAACATTCGCATTAATATAATAAACAATGGTGATTTTTCTAGATAGGACAGATTATGGCTGCTCTTGTGAATATTACATTGGGGAAAATGATTGTCCAACTTGCCAATGCCTTGAAAATCCTTGAACTGCAAAGGCTCTTACTCCATCTCTCGAGTAACGAAAGAAATTTTGGGTGCCTTTCAGAAACTCGAAAGAACTTCAATTTGTTGGGCTTCAACTTTGTAGAATGTCAATTAATAATAAACTTGTGGATTCAATTACTAAAATGGAGACTGGTTTACAGAATAATGTCCTAGACTTTTGAGATAAGCTTAATCAGCTTCTCAGTTATCCAGTGTTCACAAAATACTCACCGAATTTGGCTACATAGCACTTCCTTTTGAATCTAATACAAACTTAATCTAATCACAAGTTTATTTTAAATTGTATTAAGTAAAAATCAAATTAAAATTTTAAAAACTTACCCCAAGTCCTTAGTCAGCACAGGCACTTTTCCCTTAGTTCGAGATAGAAACAGCCAGGTTCGCACGGTTTATCGTACGAGGCATGGGGAGAATAGTGAAAAGGTAGAGAATATATAAGGTACCACCTTAACCAAAGAGCCACGGGTATTGCGACACCGAAGGCCACCATAATCCAAGCTATCCTTTTGTATTTGCGAGCTTTTTTAAAGTTCTTTTTCTGGGTTTCTATGTATGCCAAAACTGAGAATGGAAATCGTTCTATTCGTTCAGAGCGTCACAATATGTCATATTTCAATGTTATTTCAAAGTTAAATTGATTTGTAATAACCTGTCAGTAGAAAAGCTACCATCTGGAAGACGAAAAAACACCAAAATGTAAGCGTGATGGCCACAATAATTCCGGTAAAATTTGGCTCGTCTTCGTTCGTCGCTGGTAAATTGTCTGGCTGAAAAACGCAGAAAACAAACATTGAAAAAGCATAACACTATTGAGCTCTGAGACCATTCTGGATGCATTACTATCTCATAAATCGGGATCATCTTCTTTGCAGACTTTTTGAGGAACCTTCCAATGGACGGACGTAATCTGCCAGTTCCAGGAGCATTTTCACCCTCGACGTATGAAGATTCCATATCGTGACTAGTTTTGTCTTTCTCATCTTCATCGAAAATTGTCATGTTTAGGACTATTTTCGGGGGCTCCGCTTTCATGCTCGAACCGGATCTCGCCATGACCGTGGCGAGTTATATACACGACACAAAATATAATTCGGTAGACCCAACTATAGACCCAATTTCAAAATCCCCCACCAACAGCAACAACGCAGACGATACGCCGACAAAGCGACCAATGAAAAGTGTTAAACTTTTAAAAAAAATTTTTAACGTTTTAAAATTTGTTAAAGGATTATTTTTTTATAAAATAAATTTTTATAAACTATATTTTTTATAAATTAAAAAACATCATTTTTAGTTATCGATTTATTTACTTATTTAACTTTATCTGCAAGTTTATGAGATAATTAGGCGTTACAAACGCAATTTTAAAATATTTTTTAAAATTTATGAAACAAATTCATTGATCAAAGTAACGTATTACACAAAACATTCATTCTTCTCTGTCGAGATAAACTATTGACTGCATGAGGATTAAGGTTCCAAAATAAATTGAAAAGATGACATCAGGCAGGGAAATTATTACTTACAAACGGAGGAATTCTAATGAGGAGTCAAATCCAGGTTGGTTCCATTTGTTTGCATTTCTTGTGGAGCCTCTTCCTCTCAAAAACTCTCCAAAAATGTCTGCCATCAGTGCATAGTTATCGTTTAAGTGGCGTGCAAAATAACCGATATTCAACTTGATTTTGTCAGAGGAAATTAAGTCTTTAATCACCTTACAATGAGAGGCAAAAGGTGAGTGAACTTGGTGGTTTGACCTTTGTAAGTTTTTTGTGCATTAGGATCTTATCAACTTATAAGTTGTTATGAATTTGTGTAGTATTTTTCTTGTCAATGTTTCAAACTTTCCATAACTTTGTGATGGACACAATAATAAAGCATTTAATATGACACATTAACCTGTGATGTTATTACATTGGAGGACCTTAAGCGAGACAGATACGTAAGACAGATTGTGGATTCATCTAGACGGTTTTTTATCAAGGATGAAATTTGAATATGAAATTAACCAAGGTTGTTTAGTGACTGGCTTCTGTTAATTATTTTTTTAAATACTAGAAATGGGTTTGGATTTCCAGAAAATGCTTATGTAAGCACTGAGTCTCAACTAGCATTCAGAAGAAATGAACTTGAACTGTTTTTTCAGCCAAGGTTTTATATTCAAGTGTTCTGGTTTGTCAATATGTTTCCTGTGTCATCTCAATTTTTTTTTGATTGGTTGATTCTGGAATATAATTCCTTTCTATTTGATTTAATTTGCTTTCTTTTTCTTGCAATATAAACTTTACTTTTGATTAATGACAGAATCATTTTCAGCTTCACAACCTTAAATGACACAAGTCACCCAAAATTCTTGACTTATTTAAGATCTAGATATTCTGTCCCTTATGCCATGCCAGTCACCACTAATGTTCCCAAGAGATAAAAGGAATTCTGACAATCTATTCATCTGCATCTCCTTTAACTCAGCCATTCATTTGCGTATCCATTTCCTTGTGTTGATGTCATTGATGTTGATAAACATTGAGCTACAGTTGAGCCTGCTTATAGTCATAAGCATCACTGATTATGAAAACCATTGTGGTTGGTGAATCAAATGAGCGGGGGTCCTAAACCACACATGCACACAAAATAACTTCTTTCTGGTCACATAATCGATCTTTTTTTTTTAAATTTTCATCTGGAGATCTTGTTTTTGCTTTGCCATACGATGGTATCAGATCCTCACATGGTGATGTCAGTGTAAGTTCATGTAAGTTCATGCAGAGGCTTTGAAGTATTTTAAATAAAAGCTCTAGACATGAAATCATTTCTGACTGATTGACATCAATGTCAGTCCCACATTTCACAGCTATAATAAGGCTATATTATCATTCCTAACATCCATTATTATCATCATCATCATCATCACCACTGTTGGAAATTACGCCTGGTTTGGTACATTTCAGATTCATTCATGGATACGGTTAGCTTGGGTTTTCCAAATTTTTTGAACGTTTTTCCCCATTTTCCAATTTTTATTTCCTTTGAAGGCTGCAGTTTTTTGGGAGTTTTTAAATATTACTTTCATTTACTGAAGAAGTTGGTGGGTGGTGGGTGGTTTATGGTGGTGATGATAGTTGCCCTGATTTCTTGGGTTTTTCCAAACTTTTTCCATGCTCTTTCCATTTTTAACTTTGTAGTTTTTGGTAGTCAATGATGATGGTGATGGTGACTATGATGGTGACCATGACCCTAATTGTAATACATTTGGTGATGACCAATGGGTAGTATTCGTGAGAGTCTGGCCTTTGTGATGGGCAGACAGACGGATGAATGCTCAGATGAATGAATGAGTGAGTGAATGAATGGACCTTAATTCAAACTGTAGTCTTAGTAATTGAATTGGGTACATTTATTCAATGACATGGCAATTAGGTAGGTAGGTGTTAGTGGTGATGACGACGACGAAGATGATCGTCACAATACGATAAAGACCAGATGCCCAATTATACAACTGTTTGTGGAATGTGTACCAAAGCCTAATGTTGTACTCACTCAGCAACTTAAGAATTTCCATTAACCAATTTACAGATTAAATTGGTTAAAATTGATTGATCAATTAATCATTTGTTAGTTTTTTTGTTTAGTCTGTTGTTGTTGCTCATGAATGCTAAAGAGGTGGTGTTCACTGAACGTTTGTAATAAACTCGTGACAGGAAAAAACGCATTTTGGTCCTCTAGAAATGTGGTTATGAAACCCGTTGAAAGATATTTAAAAAGAGAAACAAATAATTTTAGGATAATTAAACATGATTAATAACCATTAAACTTAAAATTATTAATTCTAAATGATAATTTATTAACAATAATAATGTAGATAAAATGTTACTTTGTAATAAATATTTTAAAAATGAAATGATTAAATTTTTATATTATTTTTAAAAAAATTTATGTAACTGGGTTATGGCCGATTACAAGCCAATTGGTGCTCTTGGCTTGATGTTCTAAGAGATTTATGTAAATCATTATGCATTTCAAAAGGAATGGATTGAAAGTTTTGTCAAATTAAATAAATAAATGAACAAATAAATAAATAAATAAATAAATAAATAAATAAATTTTCCATCTGAAGGCCTGGTTCTTCAGGGAATCTGCTTTAGAGACAGAGAGCAGCGCACAAGGTGCCTCTAACACTATGCACATGATGCCTTATAAATAAACTATTATTATTATTGTTGTTATTATTATTATTATTATTATTATTATTATTATTATTATTATTATTATTATTATTGTTAGTAATCAATATATGAAATTGGTCAACAATTGATGAGAGAGCATCTTATTTTGTCACATAAATTAATCTTTTTTCTTTCAGATTTTATTCATTAGTAAAGCATTATTAAAGTAATATCTGAATGTTTTAGATAAATTTATTAATTTCTAACAGTATCTTTGGGTATCTTGAATCATTGTTAAGTTGACCAAATATAGGAACGTTCTAGCACATGGCTTCTCTTGCGTGCAATTTTTCTCACGATTGTTCACATTTGAAGTTATTTTACTTATTTATTTCTTAACTTATTTCAACGACTTCTTTTGATTTGTTGTCATTTTTGTAACGTTCTCTATTCTCGATCAAAAGGACAAGAGGTTCTCGAAACTTTTTAAAGTGTTTTGGACATTTTTTCTTGTTATTAAGAATCTCTTCAAAGTTGCAAAAGGGCTCCAAAGAGCAGACTACAGGAGAACTTATCATTTAGTTATTGTTAGCTGGTTTGATAGATGAACTTACTTGATAAGAGGCCCAGTCTGAGATGTTAGGAAGCATCCTTGTCAGGCAGTCAGGAGTAATATTGTATGTGGGTCTGTTGGCATTGATTGTTAAAAGCTGCCTGTTGTGAGGTGCTGAGACGGGAAACAGAGCCAATTAGCTGACAGCTCTGCTATTCAAAAACAGGAATCATTTGTTTGTAGCTACTCAGGAGAGTAATCTATCAGTCATCTGTCATCAGTAGCTGAGAGAGACTTGGTTCTCTTTTTTGTATCAGATAGACAATTTGGGTTTTTGGATATAAATCATTGAAGTTGTTATTTTGAGTTTTAGCTGAGGCTTTGATTGGGTTTGTTACAACTTTAGTGGATTGCAGTGTAAATATCTCTGGCTTATTTGAACGCATGTTGTTGCTGCCATCCTTTTGCTGATGAGTCGTCGTAGTTGTTGTTGTTTGCAATTTTTTGAGGACGTTTGCTTTGAAAAGGACTTAAAGAAATACAGAGGAATATTGCAGGGTAAGCTGTAAAACTGATTGATTGATCAGTATGTTTGGTTGCTTTTATTTTTAAACTTAATGTTGTTCATATGGAAATTAATAATTTATTATGAGCAGATAATATAATTAAAAAACATATATAATTAAATAATTATATAATTAAAAATAAAACAAATAAAAACTAATATAATTAAAAACAAACAGGACAAGGTGATAAGCAGACAGATTCATGTAAGATATGATAAGGTTAAGATTTGGGATTTAAAATTTTTTTGCAAGTAAACTTCAAAAAACTGGAATATTACCTTTTTTTTTATCCAGCTATAAAACTCATTCAGTCAGATGTTATTGTGTTAATGTACATACTTGATAATACAATGTTGTAATATAATTTTTGTTATAATAAATAAAATATAATAATAAAAAATAATTATCTTATACGATAATTGTTAATATATATATAATGTATTGTGCTAATTTATTATCACATTTTTAAACTGTCCATTTTGAATGTATTGGTATAATTTAATGCCGTCGAATTTGAAACGTTTGGCGCTACAAAAGCGGTTACCATTGACAACGAGAAATTATCATTTTGTTTATCTGAGAGATTTTAATTTTCAACGTTTGATTGAAATTTATTTATTTATCTTTTTTGTGTACTTCCGTTTCTGGCATTTTGATGAAATGATTTGATTGCAAATATTTAATTGGAGGTCATTTATGGCTCTTATGTCTATATACATTTATTTATTTATTTATTTATTATTTTTTTTGAGTTTATGAGTTTATTAAGGTATCAAAACAACTGAAAGAACAAATAGCAAATTGAACGTGTACAA